>LDAU01000212.1:173919-303531 GCA_001447515.1 Pseudocohnilembus persalinus
AGAGCCCGGCCCTCTAGCCACTTTTTTTTATATGTGTCCTCCTGGATTGAGAGGGTCTTCTTGTACTTAGTGCATTTTAATAATTCTTTGTTTGGCCATGCTGTTGGTGGCGGCTCCGGGGTTGTTAGGTGTATATCTTATGTATTGGGCTTGGTTTGATTTTCCTTGTTGTATGTATTGTTTGGCTGCGTCTGCGTTTTTTTTGGAAACTATTTATTCGAATTCTTTTTATTGTTGTGCTAATTGTTGTTTTGACATGTTTGGATCTGGTCTGGCTAATTCTTCTTCAGATAAATACCTGTTTTTGAAATTGTGGGATTGAGCCTTACCGCTCATTTATTTTTGTTTGGGGTTATAAGGAGCCAACATTAGTAGGTATATTTAAAAAATTAGTTTTTTTATTTTTATTTTTGGAAATTTTTTGTTTTTAATACAAATTTTAGTATTTTTTTTTGTTTTAAAATAATTGTTGTTTATTATTAACCTGATTAATAATTTCTTCTAGGTCATTTATTATTTAATTACATATATAAAGAAGCTCAGTGGTATAGTACTACACTGATAGAGAAGGTAACACATTAAATTTTTATAATAGTAACAAATATAGTAGTATAAGTCTTAAAGAAATACTAAGTTTTTATTGATTTCAAAATAAATAATATTGAAATTATAATTATAATTCATAAATGTTATTTGGTATACGAAATTTTAGAGTCAATATCTTTTTATAAAAATTTATCGAATTTGTAAACTAAGTTTAAAATTAATCTTGAATTGCATATAAATTTACTAAACAAATTAATAATAATTTAAAAATAATTATTATATTAAAAAGAAAAGATAAAAAAATCAAATCAAAATATGAAACTATAAAAAACAGCTATAAGAAAAGCACTAAAATTAAAAAGAGACGAATTTATAAAATCACATGAACATAATAAGGAAAAAATTTATCATCAAGTGTCTAAAAACCTACTTGAAATAATTAAATAAAATTTTTTATTAAAAAGAGAATTTAATAACAACATACTACATTTAAATATAGCTGGATTTTCGCCTATAAGAAGTGAAATTGATTGTTTTACAATTTTTGATTATTTAGACTCTCATATAAACGATCATAATGATATAAATGACGAAAATAAAATTAATTAATAATAATTTTAATAAATATAAAAGTAAATAAAATTAGAGTACTCACTGCCTTGTCATGAACCTAAAAGAAGTCCCTTGATTTTTAGAAAATTTAAAACTAAAGAAGATTTGGATTAAGGTCATTTTGGAGTGTATATTCCGAAAACAGAATAAGAAATTGTTATTCCTGATTTAATTTTAGTGCCTTTTTTGGGATTTGATTAGAATTTAATAAGAATTGGATACGGGGGCGGGTATTATGATACCACTTTTAACACAATTTGTGACAATTAATATTAAAATCACATTGAAAATAAATATTAAGTGCAAGTTTCTTAAAAAAATTAGAATCTGATTTAAAATAAATAACTTGATTTTTAATAGAAATAATAAGAATAAAATATAATTTCAAACTAAAATGAAACGAAAAAATATAATGAAAATTAATTATAAAATAGACCTTTATTTGTCGGAGTTGGTTTTGAAATACAAAATTTTTAAGATTTTTTACCTACTGACGAGTTTGACAGAGCTTTGGATTATATATTAACGGAATAAAAAATACATAAATGAGGACTTTATATGATTTAAAAATAAATTTAAAATTTTTAATTATACAAACTAAAAACTAAATAAAAAATATTATAAAAAAAGAAATCAAAGCCTTAATAAATACAATTGGAAAAATATTTTACTAAGATATATAAATTTTAAATTAAAATTTTAAATATAATTTTATAAAATTGATAAAAAAAATAGGGAAATTAAAAAATAAATATTGTATTAAATTTTTCATTCTTATTATTATTATTGTTGTTATTATTATTATTGTTATAAATCTTGTTCTTATTCTGATTATTTATTTTTTATATTATTTTTAAGATTTTGCTATCTTTATTTTTCTCTTTTGCTTTCCCTTTTAAGCAAATATCCTTTTTATCTTTTTTCTTTATTTTATTATCTTTTTTATATTTTTTTTAAAGATTTTTTTGACTTAGGATCTGCCTAAGTTGATTATTTTTGAATTTTTTTCTTTAAAGAGTGGTGATCTTTGAAAAAATGTAATCTAAAAACATTAATTAATGATTGTGTAAACCCGTTAGGATTTTTAACGTAAGTGGTTCCTTTATTCCCAAAATTATCTTTGATTTTAAATCTACAGGCATAATTTTGCTCAGGATTGCTTAATGCCTCTTATTCATATTATTTAATCAATTCTTGTTGTTATTTTCTTTTTAAAAAAGGTTTTTTTTTTATAATTTCACCATTTTCACCATTCATATCTCTTTTTAAAGTCAGTTTTATCCAACCTTGATCATTTGTATGATGCTATACATTACTGACTACTGATAAAAAATTTTCGTTTTCTTCGTTCATATTTACAATTTTATCTCAATACAATTAACCTTGTTTCTTTGTATATATTTTTTTGGTTTTATTTTGGACAATTTTTTTATTTTAAAATATGTGGTTTTTTTTTCTTCAATTTATTTTTTTAATGTGCTTATTAAGATTTTAATATTCAATAAAAACAATTAATATTTATAATCACCAATTAAATTAATTTTTTATATTAGATTGATTAAAAACACAGTTATTAATAGAAAAATAATATTCTTTTATGCCCTTACAATTTTATAGTTAAAAACACGTGTATTTTATAAAAATTTTTTAATTCATAAAAAAAAGATGACATAAAAATTATTTTATAAAATCAATATTATCTATGTACAAATATTTAAAAAAATCTTTAAAATAAACCTTAAGAATAAAAATATTTTCATAAATCTACATCCCAATCTTCATCATAAGAAATGTCTTTAAAATCTAAATTTTATTTTTTATCTTACAATATATTAGCTATATTATTTTATGTCTAGAAAAAAGATAAATTAAATTAATTTTTAAATTATTTTATCTTTACAATAAATAAAAAATTACTTAATTTTCTTTTTTTTGAGATGATATTTAATAAAAATCTTGAAACTAGTTATCCATTTCATACTCTTCTTCGTATTCCTTTTTTAAAATCATTTTTTATTTACGAAAAAAATAAATAAATTTATTTAAAAAATTACTTGAATTTAGTCAGACTATTTTTGTGTATTATTTTTTTTCTCTTATTATAAGGCTTATTAATATTGACGCTCTAATTCCTCATCATCTTCTTCTTCTTCACTTATTTAAATATCATCGAAAATATTTTATTTTATCTATTATTTTATTTCATCTTCATTTGTTTCTTAAATAGCCTTAAAAATATTATATATAATCCAATTTTTGTATATATTAATAATTTATAAGTTTTAAGTAAATAATTATTTTTCAAACTTTATTTTACTTTTAGCTAAGAATTATTGGATTTTATATTTTCATATTATGATTTTATTTGCTCTTACTTATTTTATGACTCAAAATTTTCTTTAGTTTCTATTTATAACTTTTCTTAAAGTTTTTTTATAAGATTTATTATTTATGGTTCTTTGATTTTTTATGCTTAAAAATACATTCTGTGCTTTTATTTTAAATATTTTATAATTGCTGGTATAGGTAAATATAAATTTTGTTCTGGTATTTTCATCTTGTGATGAAACAATTTTCCGCTAGATTTCATAAGATACTCCAAAACTATTTAAATTATTTATTAATTTATTTTTACAAATTTATATTGTATATTTATTTACTAATTGTTGGAGGATTAAAATTTAAACCATACCTTTTAGGCACCACTTCATCTTATAATGATATATCTATTAATAAAAAAGAAAATATTATTATAGGTTAAGTTTTCTTTTGATATTTATTGATTACTCATTAAATACTCTTTATTGTTTTTTGTTTTATTTTTAATATTTAATCGAAATTTTCTATTATATTTAAAAATTTGTATGAATAAATCGATTATAGTAAATTTAAAAAATTACTTATAATAATCAGTATAATTCTTAAAATTAACTGTACAATTATAATAATAGGTTTTCATAAGTATATTTAATAGTTGTAATTATAAGAAAAAATAATTAGATATTTTACTTCAAATGTCATAAAAATTTAATTATTTAATATTTTTTTTGTGAATTTAAACATTAATAATAACAACTTCTTATCTTTGAAAAATAGTTTTAAAAGCATCTAATTTTTAAAAATTTAATCTCATAATATTAAAAACTTTATTAATCAAATTAAGTCTAGATATTATGAATATAGGATAATTTATTATAATATTAGAAAAATATATTTATATACTGAGGTTAATAAGTTTTATTATAATTAAAATAAAAACGAAAATACAAATTTTAATATCACTTAATATATTTGCAAAAAAATAAATATTAAAAAAATAAAAAAAAAATATATATATCACAAATAAATAAATATCATTTTACTTTATGGAAATAGTAAATAATCCTAACCATAATTTATATGGAAAATATAAATTTGGAGATTAATGTAAACGTTTTTTATTTTAAATAATTATAATTTATATCCTATAGAATAATAAAAATTTTCAAAATATTTTAGAAATCGAATACCAAACAACTAACCAACAGTAGTATGATTAAAATAAGCTAAGTTCGTATTAATATGAAATAAAAAAAAGATAAAATCCTAAAAAGTAATTAATTATACTATAATTTTCTTATATATTTAAAAATAATTAAATTTAAATTTTAATTATAAATAATATTAATAGATACATGGAAACTTTAGAAATTAGTCATAATCCTCTTTCAAAATAAGAACATTATACAACCTCATAAAGATATGCTTAATAACCTTATTAATATCAAACAAATGGAAATTTATCTAGTCAGCAAAGTTTATAAAATTTTTAGCGAAATTCAATTAATAATGATAATTAATATATATCCTTATTAGATTTAAATAGAGAAAAAAATAATATATTAGGTACAATTTTATTTATTAATTTAATGGTAGATAAATTTAAAAATTATGTATTTATTTAAAAAAAAAAGATAAGGAAAGTGATCATAATATATATAAAAGTTTGAGTTAGGTAGCTTTTGATAATAAGTAGAATTACCCTAAAAATGATGTTTAATTAAAAAGTTATATAAGACCCAAAGAAATTGATGTTTATTAAATTCCCTATAAAAAAGTAATAAAAGCAAATTAGCCTTAACATATGGAAAAATAATATTAATCTTTTAAAAAGTATAAAAATGAATCTAATGTCATTTTAGGTTCTGAAATTGTAAAAATTTTAATTATTTATTTATAAATTTTATTTTAAATAGGTTATTAAAAATAATATTTTTAATTGATATTTAATATAAAAATTATCTGTTTTGATAGGATAAAGGAAGGTTTGACACTTAATAAAAATTGGATTTTACAGGTATTAAAGGCTAATAGTAAAAAAGAGACCCCTTAATTGATAAAATTGCGTATGAAAATTCATAAAGGCAAAATTAAATGTCAAATAATTTATATAAATATGGTTAAGGTAATTTAAGGTACTATATTCAAACTGATGTATAATAAAATCAGCCGTATTTGTTTAAATATGAAAATAGAAAGTAATAATATATTATATATAAATTTACAAATTTAGTACAATATTAAATATCTTTATAAAACTAGTTATGGTGATTTCAATTAATCTAAAAATAATTATTAATCTCAAAGTTTGAAAAATAAATCAATATTATCTTCTGTTGGACTAAGTTCTTATGATTATTATAATAGATAAAAATAAATACTATAATAAAATGAGGTATTATACAATAAAAATAGCTAAGATTAAAATTCACATCTTCAAGATTACCTAATAAAAAAAGAACAAGAAAATCAAAGTTAAAATAATTAAGATTAAGTATTATAAAACAATAATTATATTTAATCTTAAAGATAAAAATAGGTTTATAGAAACTAAAGTTAATTATAATAATTATGGAATGAAGGCACTAATGATCAAAAATAAAATAATTAATAAGATCTAAAGAAAAATTAATAATAAAATTTAAATAATTTTCATATTGAAAACTAAGAGTAGGCCGATATTTATAATAATAGATAAGCAAATTTAAATACGGAAAAATAATAGGAATAATAACAAAAAGAAGAAGAACAAATTTTAAATTATAAATGATGAAAACATATAGTAAATTTAAAAGCTTCATAATAGGATAATTAAATATAAAATAAATAAATCAAATGCATATTTTAATTTTAAAATTAAATAAATATTTATATCTATAATTATTTTATTATTAAAATAAATACAACAAAATTCTATTTTCATGGTATTAAAATTAGTTATTTAATTAATTATATATTTATTAATATGAAAAATTATATTAAATATGATAAATAAAATTTATTTTCTCATATAATGATTATAATTCTCGTTTTTATTTTTAATTTTGATTAAATTTTTAATAACAAAAACAAAAAAGTCTAAATATTAAAAAAAACTATTTTAACTTTAATATTATTAAAATATGGCATAAACTTAATCAAGAAAAATAATAGAATTTTACTTTTTAGCAATAGTTGTAAAAAATTATTTTTATAAAAATATAATTTTTAGTTATGTTCAATGATTTAGTAAAATCTAATTATTAATTTAAATTTATAGTATTTGTCTACTGTTTCAAGTTTAGCGAGATCAGATTATAATTTTGCATTTGGATTATTTTCATATTTTTTATGGATAAATAAAACATCTAAGTCAATAACTATGATGGTAAATTTTTTATTTGTTTAAATTTTGCAGTTTAAAAAATCTTTTTATAATTTCAATGAAAATAAGAAAAAAAATAGAGAATTAATTTATTAAAAATATAAAAAAAAATATTTTTATAAGCTCTTAGCAATGGTGGCTATTTCAGTTATTATTGATACAGTATGGATAGTTGGAGTAGGTGGTTTATATTTATAAGATAATATTGATTCTTAAGAATGGAAAGATTTATATGGTATAAGATGGATTTCAGTAATATTTTCATGTATAGTAGTTTTGATAAAAGTAAAAATTAATTTATTATATATAATACTTTTATATGGCAAAATTTATTTAAGAGTAAAATTATCTAAACAAAATGAAAAAATTTTAATTGTATATATAACTATTTTAATTATAAGGGAATTTTGATAGGGACTCTATATGCTTATAGATAAACTTAAGGTAATTTTTATATATACTTATATTTAATATTTTTATAAAGTCTAACTTTTATTAAATAGTTGATAGTATAAATATGATGAGGTAACTTTAATAAGGTGAATAAAATTTTAATTGATATTAGTAAACGAAATGATATAAAATGTAGATAAAATAAAGTTATTATAATAAAATTAATAAATATTATTTAGTCTCTTCAGTTTAATTTATTATGTATATATGAAGTGAAAAATAACGTTTAATAAAAAAAAGCTTAGTTTTTTATATAATATATTATTATAATAGTATAGTATATCAAAAATAATATAAAATTTAAAATAATAATCAGAATCTATACCCACTTCCTTATCCATAGGAATTGCTAGATGTTTAAAATGTTTTTCCCTAAAAATATAAAAATTATATAATTAAATTTGATCTAATTGATAAAATTTTATTATTTTTGTGTAGATATATAAAATTAAAAAATTCCAAATTTTACATAATTATAATGTCCAAAAATTCCATGATTTGGTTATCTATACTACTTGTATTAACTTGAACTTGCTATATCTTATTATTTATTAAAATTTAAATGTTCTATTTCTTTTTATAATTTTATAAGCTCTTCTTCTTATTCTTGTATACTTTTTTATCTCTAATAAAAATATAGAATTTAATGAAAAAATATTAAAATTAAAATAAATGATACATACCAACTATTTTGCTTCAGGGGTATAATCGTATTTTAACTATTCGTCGATATAAGTGTGAGAATTTTTATCTGAATAATGATAATTTTATTATTTTTAATTTGGTTAACTATTATACTATTTATTTCCGTTATGAAATTATTATTATTATAATGGATTGGTATTACTATTATATTGACTATTATTTATACCACTATTATAATATGCTTATTAAAAATTATTTTGATTTAAACTATTATTGCTTTAGTGCCCGTGAGCCATATATTTTTATTATTAGTAACTATTGTTTTATGAAATTTATTTTGAATCTAATTATTGATTTTAAATGGGTAGTTCACTTTTATTTGAATTTAAATTAGCATTTTCTTTAGTCTTATATTATTCTATTTTATTTTTTTACCAAGTTTATTCGAAGTTTTTATCGAAATATGCATTAAAAATGACAAAATTATTATTTTATGGCATGAAAGAATTTAGTTGATAATGTTTTTTTAGAAAAGGAAGAAGCTTACTACTTGGTCTATAATAATAAAAGTATTTTAATTAATTTTAAATTTTTTATATTAATATATTTTACTTATCATATGCTAATTTTTGAGGGCCTATTTAAATATAGTCTAGCATTTTTTCAAATAATTCCTTTTATGTTTAAGAACTTCTTAATATATATTTAAATTTTAAAAATAATTTTATATTTTACCTTTCCTATTCCTGATCTTTAACAGCTTTCATGAATATAAAAATCTAGCAAGCACATTGGTTAAATGTTTATCATTTTTCCAGTTCGGTCAGAATAAAATAAATTTTTTTTTCCTATTCTTAAAATTCCTTAAACTTTATTTTAAAAGACTTTAAGAAATAGTATGTCATCGTTAGCTGATAATTTTTCATAAGAAGTGACTATTTATCCTAATCCTTGGGCCTAAAAAATTTGTTTAAATTTAATTAAACTTTATTTTAATTATTCAATTAAGCTGTAAAAATATATATTTTTTTTTTTTTTGACAGTTATAATATAATAATATAAAAATAATTATTTTATCATAATTCTAATGTTTAATAACATTTATTTTATTTATAAATTAGTTTAATGAATAAAAGAATAAAATTAAATAAAATTTAATTATAATAAAATAGTTACTTTTCTTGAAAGTTCTCCCATTGTATTTATTAAATATTTTAATTATTACTAAGGAGTATTGAGTTAATACTAAGATGAATTTTATTGAAAGATTGAATTAATTTATTGTGGTGATTTTCCATAGTTTAAATTTTCTCTAGTTAAAATCGCGAAACCAACTTAGTCTACTTTTAATATACTACTTAAATTGAATTTAAATTCCATTTTGTGTATTATTGTTTTAATTTTCGGTATTAATTTTACCAGTTGTTTCTGATTTTAATTTATGATTAATATTTATGGCTGATATGATTTTTTGTTATTATTTTATTTATAACAATAATAATAATTTTATTTAAAGACATTATTAATTAATTATTATAATTTCTGGTGTTTAAAAACAAATATAAGCTTTTGAATAATTTATATTTTTAATTTACTTTAATTTTAAATTTTCTAAAAATAGATAAGATATAAATAATAATATTAAATTTTATTAATTTGCATTCATCCATACTAATTAATAATAGTATTTATAATGTGTAATTTTATAAATTAGAAAAGATATGTAATTAGATAGGAAATATTTTGTTAATTTAAATAAATAATATTAAAAATAAAAAATATATATTTTTTGATAAATAGTTATGGAAAGACTTTTAAAGGTAGAACTTAATTAATAAAATTCTCAAAATAAATAAGAATTAAAAAACAAAAACCATCAAAAAAACAATACTTATACAAAAAATCAACTTGAAAATAATTAAATGAAAAGATTAGGAAGAATTAATCCCAACAGCACAATTTTTTTCAACTGCGATATTTAAACTGGTTTTTCTAAATTCGTTAAAGAAATATCAAGTGTAGAAACAACGGCAATATAAATGGGAAAAGTTGCTGGATATATGAATATACCAGTTTTAGTTACTGAGTAAAATACAAAGGTAATCTAATATATCTATAATAATATTTTATATTATGTAATATAAATTAATATAATATATATTTTAAAGGCATTTGGAAGTACCTTGGATTCTATTAAAGAAGCAATTAACTAAGATTTTTCAACTACTGTAGAAAAGAAAACTTTTTCTATGGTTAATTAAGATACATAATAATTTATCTAATAAAAAAAATTTGAGTCCGTAGTTTTATATGGTATTGAGGCCCATGTTTGTGTATAATAAACTTGTTTAGATTTGCTCGAATCTGGTAAAAAACTTCAAAAAAATATTACATTTTTTTTTTTTGAAATAATATCTTTAAAAAGAATTGTAGTAAATCAAAAAATAATAAATTAATAAATGGAAAAAAATATAAAATATACTATACATTTTAAATATACTTTATTATTACACTTATAGGTTATAATAAATTTTTTATGACTTTAAATAAACATTTATAAATATTGTATCTAAAACACAAATATTTAACAAATATATTAAAAATATAAATATTTAATTATTATATTAAAAATTTTATTTAGGTTATGATGTGCATGTTTTATTAGATGGAATTTCTAGTATTAAAGATATTGACAGAAAGGCAGCTATAAAAAGAATGGAAAATTCAGGGGCTTTTTTAACAACTAGTTAGTCTGTTATATATGAATTGATGGGATCCACTTAGCATCCCAATTTTAAATAAATATTATAAGTAGTAAAAATGCCTAGAAATGACAATTTATCAAATTTCTGAAATTTAAAAAATATAAAAAAAATTAGATATATTTATTTTTAGCAATATTAGCAATATAAATTTATATTTTATAAATATAGGTTTATAAATCATAAGAAAAATATAATTTTATCATATATGATTTAAGTATTTTTTAGCAAGTTTTATGATTTTTAATTTTCCTTGGTCTTGTTCATATTCTTTTTTGGTTTGAATATTTTCAACATTTGATAAATTATTTCCATATTGATTATGAATTTTGTAATTTTCATTTCCCCAATTATAAAAATTAACTTCATCAAACTAAAAATAGGCCTATTTTATATCATTCATAAGAATTTCTAAGTTTTAAAGTTATTTTTAGCATTATTTCGTAGTCAAATTTTACTCATTTTATTGGGCTTTTATCTAATTTTCAAAATTTATACTAAAATTTGAAATATTTTCATAAAATTATCCTAACAAAATTTAAGCATTTTTCAAATTATTTGAGCTCAACAATAATGATTTTAGTAAAATTTATCCTGCCTCCATTTATTTAAGTAAAAGGCTTATCTTTAGATTTTTATCTACTGCATATTATATTTAATTGTTAACAATTTATTATTACGCTTATAATAATGGTAATTATATTTCATTTTACAAAATCGTATTATTTTTGGATTTCAATGTCACTCTAAACATTTTATTTATTTCATAAAAATTTTAAGAATTTTAATCAATAATTATTTGTTCTTTTTTGGGTTTGAATTGGATTAAAAATCTTTTAAAATCTGAAAAATTTGAAACTTATATTTTTATGGATTCATTTAAGAACATTTAATTCTCAGGTGAATTATTAGTTTCTATAAAATTTTGTCTATCGTCTAAAATTTTAATAATTTCTATATATTTAGTCAAAACTTCTATTTTAATTTCAATTTTATTTTCAAATGGCACAATATAAGATAAATTTAAAATTTACTTTTTTATTTAATTTTAAAGATCTTTTTCATTTAGACAATAATAATAGCCTTGTTAAAATGCTTTATCTGCACAATAAATATCTTTTACATTTATATTTTTATTTTTATAACCTAAAATTTTTAGGTAATATTCTGCTTATAATTATTAATTATAAATGTTTTATTATAAATTTTGACTAAACTAATTTATTTATTGTTCATTTTAGGTATTAGAAGAGTTTAGTAAAATAAATAAACCGTTTATTAATATTTTTTGCATATTTTTATGCTATTACATTTATGCACTAATTTACTATTAAACCAAATTTAATGCACCTGTAATATTACTCATTCCAGTTGAATTTAGGCTATTTTTTAAATCATGACTAATTTTTTTAATTTATTCTTGATTTTTTTATAAATTTTGTAAATCAAAAAGTTTATTCGTATTGTTGTCAAATACAATTATTTAAATTTTAATATTTTTTTAATATTTCTCGTTATTTTTTATAAAATCCAGATTTGAGGTAATGGAGTTTACTATTTCAGAAATTGTATCATTTTATTGTAGAGAGGCAGAGTTTTCGATTATAAAATATAAGTTTAGCATATTTTGCTTTTCTTGTATTTTTTTTAAATTTTTAAGTTTAAAAGAAATATGTTGATTTTACAAATCAGGAATTAGATAGTTATATTCATTTTCTATCTTTAATTGTAAAAAATCGGATTACAATTTTATTCTTGAATCATATATATCTTTATTTTTAGGAATTATTTATTTTAATTTTTGTAATTACTCTGATAAAATAATACCGCTACTTCCAACTGGCTAATTATCAAATAAGGTTTTTTATTTTTAAAATTATTAATTTTTATTAGAAAATATTTGAGCCTAATTGTTATTATTATTTTAGGATTAATTTTAATTGTTAATGATATCTACAGAATTTTATTTAATTTATGAAGGATTTACAATTTTATATTAGTTTAATTATTTAGAATGATAATGCAGGTCTTTAAAAAAATCTTATTTTTAAAACTATTCTCTAGCTGTTTATAAAATACTCAAATAATTATCGTCTTCATAAAATCCATTTTTACTGTGTTCATATTTTATATCTTGATTTTAATTATTATTTTAGTTTTCAGGACAAAATTTACTCAAATTTAAGTTTAAATTTTTTTAGTTTTTGCTTAAATTAGTTTTTTCACTCGAATTTTAATTTGAATTAGAACTTTCAACTTCACTTATAAAATCAATTGATTTATTTAAATTTCTAAAAGTACTATTACTAGGTTTTTAATATACATTTTCCAATTTATTAGAGTTAAATTACATATAATATTATTATATATCTTATTAATTTTAAAATTAATTTTATATGTTATTTATATCTTTAGGCCATTAATTTTTACAATTATTTTCTTTTAATACTTAATCTGTATTAAAATTAGAAACCATATGGGAAGGATTAGTTGAAAATTAAGATATATTTGTATTTAATTAATTTAGATTAGAAGTTTAATTTTTTGTGCTTAATGTACTTTAAAATTGACTAGCATAACTATTAGTATAAGAAAAAGTTTTATTGTTATTGTTATTATAATTTTTGTTATTAGTACTATTTTTATTGGTGCTTTAATTATACCTGCTTGTACAACTGTTACTGTTATTATTTTTATATTTTCTGTTATTAATTATTAATGAAGCGTTTTGGTTTATATAATAATTTTGATTTTGATTTTGGCTTTGTAAATTTTGTTGTTCTTTAAAATAATTTTCCTATTTTAAGTATAGTTTTGTTTCGTAGTCGCTTTATTAATTTTTGTTTAAGTTATTAATTTCATTTTCAAATTATTACTTATATTTAAGTTGGTTTTTTTTAATTAGCTTGTTATTTGGAGTATTGGTGAAACTAAAATATTTCATTTACTAATCTTAATCATTATTTTACTTTTTTTAGGGCAACTTTTATTCTTATTCTTATCTTTATTATTGATTTTTTTATTACCTATCATCTAAATTTATTTTTTAGCATTAAGACCTACAATTTGTATTTTAATTTTCTGTACTTGTAATAAACTTTTAAAGTTCATTTTTATTTAAATTAAAATCATTTTTGCTTTAATTATCATTATTTTTTTGCACAAAATATCTATTTTCAATAACAATATTTCCTACTTTAGTTGATTTAGAATATTAAGTTTATATTTATTCTTAAATTTGATTTTTTAAGCTTTAATTTTAAGTAAAACCACTTTTGGAGGTTGTGACAAAATCTTTTATATTTGGAATATTATAGGTATTAGCTTTTAATTAAAATTAATTTTAATCATTATTACATTGTTGACCATTAATATTTTTAACAGTTTAAAAAGTTTAATTTTATAATTTATCTTATTTTTAAATATCCTAAAGGTCCAAATTAATGGTTATTTTTTTTCTCACTTTTGACTAACTTTTTTATTTTTTTATGCAATTTTATTATAGGTTTCTAAATTCTTATTTGGGGTAATCTTTTATAATATTATAGGAATTACAATTTTATTAAATCATTGGTGCTGTTTATTATCTCTTTTAGGTAATTTTAGTCTAGTTTTTTAGATTTTCATCTTTTTTTTGTTATTCATCTTCATTTTGAAGTAATCTATTATATTTAGAATTATTGTAAAAGGATTTTATATTTTCTTTTATTGTACCATAATTATCTAAAAACTCTGTATTAAAATAATTATTTTACTAATTATTCCTGCATTAGCCTATTTTTTATGTTAACATTTATTCGTCTAAAAAATAAATGTTATTTTAAAAAAATATAAATAAATACATACATATTAATTATATACTGATTACCTTGAAATATATCATTAGTATTTAAGTTATTTGCATCTTAAGTATTTAAGTTACATTTATTAGTTTCGTTATAAAATTCTGTAAAACTAGATGTTTAGTTAATTTTTTCTTCTGAAATTTATAAGTCTTTAATTAAGCTTAAATTATTTGATATCTATTCTTAACTTTAATTATTAGAAGAATTTTATTATAAGTTTATAATATCATTTGAATCAAGTTGAAAATTATTTTATTTTTCTAAGGTATTCAACTATATATTTTTAATATTAGGACCAAAATATTTTTAATTCTCTTATATTTATTATGAATATTATGGTTATTAATTATATGTGTATTATTTATCCATATTTATTTAATTTTTGTTTACAATTTTCGTTAAAATATCTTCTTGTATGGGATTTCTTCTGTTTTAAATATCATATTATTAATTTTAATACTTTTCTCTAATAATTTTATAATTTTTTTCTTTTTTTTTTATCGGAGATTATTTGGGAGAAAATGGTTAAAAATTTAAAGAATTTTTAAAATTTTATTCTAATTATAAATAATCAATTTAAGTATCACTTTTATTACCACTTTAATTATCATTGCTATCTTCAAGTTTTTACAATAATTATTAAAACTATTTTGTTTATTTTTCTTGTTATTGTGTATTTTTCAGATTTTTTTTCTAATAGTTAATTGAGGCAATTTTAAAATCTTCTTCTAAAAAAGAACGAATAGGTATAATTATATTATCAATTTATTGTTCAGTCAAAGTTGTGTTTTGTGATTTTATTTAACTTTTTAATTTTTTTTCTTTTATATTTAAACTATTTTTATACTCATTAGAGTTAGTGTATAAATTATTTTAAGGTACCTCCGTATTTGTTTTATTTTTTTTTATGTAATCTTTTAAAAATTAGGCAGTATTTTTGTGAATTTATTTAAAGTTATCCGTCTAATTATAGTGTACATTATTATAAAGCACGCTTTCTATTTTGAATTTTTATTACTAATTAATCGTTTATTTATCTTTTAAATTTTTATTTGGATCGAAGTTTTCTTTATCTTATTCATTGTAATAAATTTCTGGAATCAAAGGACTTAAATTTTTTATGTACTATTTTATAAATATTAAATTATACTTTTTTTATATTAAATTAAATAATTTAAATAATTTTAACTACATTATTAGATTTTGGCTTTTATGACATTTTAAAAAAATAAAGAACGATTTGTTTTCTTGGTTTTTTGTTTTTCTATTTTTCTGATATATTTACTATAATAATAAAAATTTGTAATTTGTAATTTGAATTTTAAATATTATAGGAGTTGATTTTTTAACCACTAAACTAATAAAATTATTGATTAATTAATTAGAATAAGTAATATTATTTGATAATATAAAACAAAATAATTATAATTTTTAATATCTGTAAGATTATATATTTATATTATCATTTTAAAAATTTGAGGATAAAAGGAATTTTGGGTACTTATTTATATGCATACAATATATTTATTCTTGAAAATAAAAGTTACTTATTTTAGATAAAAAATTGGAATATATATTTTAAAAATACAACTTACAATAACATAATAAATAAACGATAAATTAATAATATAATTAAATATAAAATACTACTTCATTTTCATTTTTAAGTTAACAAATAAAATTTCAACTGTATAAAATATTATTTTTAATAAAATCATTTACTTATTAAACATTATCCATCTACATGAACTTAATTTATTATTTTTTATTTTTTCAAATAGATTTTTTTTTTTTAAAAAATTTGTATTATTTATGTTATAAATTAATAATTTTAAACATTAATGTTAAGGATATTTTAACATGGACTCTATTTAATCAGTAAGGATTATCATAGTCATCAGCTTCATCATTAATTTAAGTATTTAAAGGTGTATCAGATACCATTTGGTTTCCTTAAGTCATTCCATCATATTTATTGGGATTATGACTTGGTTTATTGCTTCCTTGTCCGCCAATTCCCATTCCTAATAAGGCATTTTTCAATTAATCTAAATCCTAATTTTAGTTTTCATCTTCTTCTTCCTCTTCATCTCCTTCGTTATCTTAAATTTATTTACCTTCTTCATTATTTTAATTTTATTCTAATTCCTATCCTTGGTGCATCCAGCTATCGGTGTAACCAGGTTCTCCAGGATATAATCTAATTTTTTAATAAAAATTAAAAAAATTTAAAATTAATAAATAGTATATTTATTTAGGAATTTTATTTAATTAAATTAAATTAATTTGATTTTATTTTATTTAATTTAATTTACGGGTTTTGAGCATCGGGATTCCAACATCCAATATTATTTTCTAAATTTTTAGTTCCTTCACATTTGGATGTACCACCCAAAAAATCAGGTAAATTTTCTGCGTCAATCTATTTTATTTTAAACATTTAATAAATTTTTTACGTTATTGTTTATATATATAAATTAATAATTTTTAGTTTATTACTAATTCCAACAATTTTTCTTTATATTTTCCTCCCATAATAGTAATTTTATTTCTAGTTTTTTCATCTAACCAAGGTTTAATTATTTACCAAATACCAGTAAAAAGCATAGGAGCATTAACAATGAACATTCTTCCCAAAATTTCTGGATAGTTGTCTTAACTATATTGTAAAAATAAATATAAATTTTTGAAATAATTAAGCATAAATTTTACAAAAATTATTAACTTAAAAAAATTAGAAAAATAATAAAATCTTTTTTAAATAAAATAAAATATTTACGCAACTTTTGAGGCTAATTAAATAAAGTTATAAACAGTTTTTGACATCATTTTCATTGATGCCCCTTTTAAATCTAAGATAGTTACAGTTTAGTCAACTTTTTCCCCTTTTAAGACTGAACAGGCAGGGAAAATTCTTTAAAGTAGAATTTCGTAACTTTAAATATAATATTTAATTAATCTTTCTTCAGTAGTTTATTCAAATAAATTTTTTAAATTAAGACTTCCAACTCTTTCTATGTATACAGGTCTTCCCTTTATTTTTGAAGTAAAATAAATATATATTTACTTGAAAATTAATTATAACAGAAATAAAAAATGAATATTTTAGGCTTTTATAATATTAAATTTAGACATATACTTTTATTTTAAAATAATTATTTACCTATTTATCAGTTTTATGATAACCATGGGGATAGTGTTTTTTTACTTCTGGCAATTCATTGAAAGTAAAATCCTAAATTTTAAAAATTTTAATTTAATTTTATGAAACTCACATAAATTAAAAATATAAATGCAATAAATAATTTTTTAAATATTTAATTTTTTATTTATATATTACGCTAATAATTGTGTCAACTTGGTTTTCTTGTCTCCATTTTTAAGTATTATTCCACATTTCTAAAGTTTTATTAAAATCGAATTTTCTAGCTTTTAAAAATCTCAATAAATAGGCGTCATCAACAATAGCTTAACTCTATATAAAATGAAAATTAGAGTTGAAAATTATATAATATAGTAATATTTTTTTGAAGTTTTTTTTAACTTTCATTTTTATTTTGAAAAAATAGTAGTCCATTAATTTTCAATTTTTAAAATAAACTAAACATATTAATAAATTTGATTGCGAACTACTTAGTTATAATTTTAAAATCATACCTATCCTAATTCGCCTGATCCCTATTCATATAAAAATTATTTCTAAACATAATCTCTAAATTAATTTAACACTTCTTATTCTTTTGGAGAAATGCTTTATTATAATCTACAAATTAAATTTTTAAAAAATTAAAAAAATATTAGTATAATAATTAAATAAAATAAAGAAAATAAATAATGCTCATAACTTTTTATAAAATATTAAAAATATTTAAAAATAAGACTTATTAATATATATTCTTATCTATTTATTCGCTGTTATTAAATTATTCATAGAAAAATAAATTTGCAATTTTTTTTACCCTTTTTCCATTTGGTTTATATTTTATTTGCTATATTATGAATTTATTTTATTATTTTATAATTTATTATTTTATTATAATTTGATTTTTTTCTTTTTTCTGTATTTAATTATTATAAATGTTGATAAAATTTTATGTTTTCTTTTTTTAAATTAATTTTTTTTATGACTTTTTCTATGATTAGTTTATGTAAACTTATAATATTAAAATCCTCAATTTATAATACATTTTTGAAAACATGTTAAAATTTAGTTTTTAAAGCTAATTGCGTTTAATTTTTATATTTAAACTTCTCTTATTTATATTAAAATCGAAAAAAGATAGTAAATTTTTAATTAACTAATAAATAAAATCTATAATATAATTTTAGAAAAAAAGTATTTTATCAATATAGAGTTTGAGTTCAAATTTACTATTATTATATATAAAAAAGTAAAGAAATTTAATATTATATAATATAATATATATATATAATGTAATAACTTTAATTGGAAAAAATAATATTTATAATATTAGACAACGATTTTTTATTAAATTATATTTTATTTATACATCATTTACTTAAATTTTTTAAAAAATTTATCATTTAGAAACTATGCATCAGAAAAAATGTTCATCTTAAAAATGTTATCCTCCTCCTAAAATTTAATTTTGGTTCAAGTTTTAATATATGTCCAAATTTTAGGTTGGGTTCTAAATTTAATGTATAATTAAAAATAATTTAAATTAAAAATAAATAATTTACACAGAAAATTTAATTTAGTTGCTTTTTTTTTTTTTAAATTGTTGTTATTTATAAGATTTAAAATATTAATAATTTAAATTTTTATAAATATTTTTATTAAAATTAATATTAATTTTTGTTTTAATTTTAAATTTATAATTAATATTTATTTTTACAAAATTAGAAACACCTTTAAATTAGCAAGCAACATTATTACCACTATTATAGTCAGAATTTTACTAATATTATTAGCCACTTATAAAAGTGTCATTAGTCAATAAAGAGGAATCTTATTGGTTAGTAATCTCTTTGAATATTTTAACTTAATCATTAAAGTTATTAATTTTTTAACAATTATTAATATTATTATTAATTTTTTTTTCTTAAAATTTTAAAGGCTCATGGTTTTCAATTTCTATATCTTATTATATCATATGTTAATTTTACATATATTAGATAAAATTTTATTTTTTTTGACTGTTATTTTTACGAGAAGACCAATTTTCATTTAAAGATAGGTTTTTGTATTGGTTTTACATTTCGTGAATCTGGTTTTTAGATGAGGAAAATGTAGGTTAGTTAAAAATTTAATTTTATTAGAAAAAAGGTTTTTTTTGAGCTGATAATGTGTCTTCTTATTCCATTTTATTGTTGGAATGTTAAATATTTTCCTTATTACAGCTACCAATAAAAGTATTATTATTATTGTTGTTGTTGTTAAAATAGGAATAGTTTTAGTTGTTATTTTTAAATTTATGGGAGTTAATTTACTGATTTTCCTTTTATTTTTTAAAAATTAGATCGTTTTATTGATATACCTAGTTTTCGTCAAAATCGAAAAAATTTTCATAGCTATCTTCGGTTTTTCTTTTATTTATGAAGTTTTAATGGTTTTAACTTATATTATTCTGTCTCAAAAATTCTTTTTTTTGAGTCATCTTTCTTTATAAAAATAATTAATAATTATTTATTACAATAATCAAATATATTTTACTAGTTTAGTAGATTTTAAAGGTAAAGCTCAGGGTTTTTAAAATCTTAAGAATCATCTCTATCTGAGTCCCCAAATAATTCTTGTGCGTTTATATTAATTTAAATCTATTTATTTTAATTTTCAATTATTTTTTATCTTTGGGTTTCATTATAATTCTAAATTTTAAAGGTTTTTAATTTTTTTTAAAACATAAAATTTAATTAAAAAAAATTAACGATAAAAAAGGGTTTTATATTTTGGTTTATTTTTTATTTGTATAATTAGCGCAAACTTAAATTACATAATTAAAATTGCTTTATTGAGAATTAAAAAAAAATAATTTATAGTATTTTTTATTTTACATTTTAGGGGTTAATGAAGTCTAATGGTTTACAAAAAATTTCGGTATTATTTTAACATTAAAATTAAAATGTTTTATTTTAATGAAGTTTTGATTTGGTTTTAGAGAAATTAGAAATATCAATTTATTTCCTATTTAGGGGTGAATAACACTAGTTTAACATTTAATTTTAAGATAATTCTTATGATTATTAGAAAGGCGGATAAAAATTCATTAAATATTTTTATGTTATTTTTATTATTTTTTTTTTTTATTTTTCTTTATTTTATTTTTCTTATTTATATTATATATGAAAATACTCAATTTTGTGTGGGTTTATAATTTGGAATGTATAAATTTAAATCGATAAAAACAATTTCTTAAATACATTTGAGCGCTAATATAATTGATAAATTTAAAATGTTTAGTCGTTTAATCTTAGGATATTATAGGTATCATTAAAATAAAACTCAAACATATAAGTAAAAAAGTAAAAAATATAAAGAAATTAAAAAATTTTTTGATCTATATTTTAATTTTTTTTTTATAATTTTTAAATATAATAATTAAAATTGTTTATAGTGTATAGTATTTAAAATTTTTTATAAATAGCTTATAAAGTGTCTCCAAATATTTTAGCTTGTGTTATAGAGGTCTTTTTTAAAATTAAGAAAATATTATAAATAGTCAATTAATAATTTTCTTTTTTTCTAATAAAAATCCTAATAATGTTAAATTATTAAGAAAAAATTTTTAATAAATTTCAATTAAAAAATATTAAATAAATTACAGGCTTATAAAATATAAGTAAACAAAAAATTAAAAACTCAAAAAAAAATAAAAACTATTATTTTTTTCTTATAACTATTGTCTCATAAAAAAAAAAAAATTGTATAAAAAATAGGTATTAATTGGTAAGGATAAAGAACAAATACATAAATACATATAAAAATGTCTCAAAAAAATAAATTAACGAAAAAAGAAATTACTTTAGAAGAAGCTATATATAAAGATATAATAAAATAATTATATGATAGAGCGAAATTCAAAATTTTTAGAGAGCCAGTTGATGTTAATACACCAGGTTGCGAAAAGTATTATGAAATTATTTAGGAACCAATGTGTTTATCATAATTAATGGTAAAATTATTTATAATTTTTTACAGAATATTAATTATTTTTTATGCAAATTAAATTAAATAAAATTATAAAATTTTTAAATAAAATATTTTTTAAAAATAACTATACAAAAATATAGAAAATACAGTTTATTTATAAAAAAATTGCTTTAAAAAATTTTTTTTTCAGTTCAAATAGTGTATTAAAATGGTATTATATTTTTTATTTTTAAATTTTTAGGATATTTATAAAAATGGATAATTAAAATATGCAAAAAATGTTAGAGATAAATTAATTTTGATTGGAGAAAATTGTAAATCATTTAATAGAAACTTTCCTAGTTTTGTAAATTTGGGAGATGAATTTATAAAAAAATCAAAAGAACTTTTCAAAAAATTAGGTGATTCTGCATAATAAAAAAGTAATCTATACGTTTATTTATACTATTATTAAACAATATAAATATTTTTACACGATTATATATGTAAAATATATATAATATACGAATTAAATATATGTATATGCATTATTATACTGATTGTTAATATATTGATAATAAAATTAGTAATTATAATTTATATCTTAAAGATTTTGATATGGATAAGGAGCTGGAAATAGATAAAGAAGCATTGGACGAAATCGATTAAAAAAAAGTAAAAAAATTGACAAAATAACTTGATACATTTGATATACCACAATAAACTAGAACCATTCTTCCTTCTACCTAGGTCGAAAGATTATCTAAAAAGTCAACTGTAAAAAAAACACCTAATAAAAACAAAAATAGCTTAAGTTAAAGTTAGATTTCTTAATAAGATTTGGAAGATTAATAATCAAGTGCTTAAAAATTTGAAAGGTAAATATATTTATTTATTATTTATTATTTATAGTATATTATCAGCAAATATATTTTTAAATAATACATTTTAGTTCATAATCGTAGTTGCCTATATAGTAATAATAGAAATCTTTAGATATTTAAAAAGGTACAACTTAGCCAGTTCAAAATTAAGAATAAAATCAAAGAAAAATTTAATAATAATAATTAAACTTTTCATAGTAATAATAATATCCATAAGAACAACTTCAGGGATAGAATTCAATTAGGTTAGATACAAACTTTTAAGAAAATAGTTAATTATAAAATTAGGATTTACTATAAAATTAATCTTTAAATTAGCATTAAAAATCTAGTGTTTAGAAAAATATGGTGAAAGAAAATTTAGAAAAAGACACAGAACTAAACAAAAATAAAAGTTCAAATATAATTTCACTAGGGAATATGGTAGAAAGCCAAATGATGTCTAATTCAAATATAGAAGAATAAAGTCAAAGTTAGAATGTAAATAATTTCAGTTTTTGATATATATACATATATTATAAAGTACTTTATTTTATATATTATTATATATTTGATATATAGTAAATTCTATTTAAATTTTTTATATTAATATGAATAGCCGCTAAAGTAAAGTAAATAGATAAAAAAGAAAAAATAAGGAACAAAGGTTTCTTCTCAAAAGAAGACTACAAAATAAAATAAATAAAAAAAAATGGAATTATAATATTCTTCACAATTATAAACATAAAAAGAAAATAGCAAAGAAAATGAACTATAAGTTTCTGATTTTTAAAAAAAAGAAAGATGTAAATTAAAATAGTTTGAATTTATTTTTATATAAAAGATTAAAATTATAGAAAACTTATTACTTTTTTCCAATATAAATTTTTATTTAAAAATTTAATAACTTAATTATAAAAATTTTTAATTTTAAATTCTAGAGGGAATATAATATCCAAAAGTAGCTAGCTTTAACTAATTTAAAATGATTTTTCCTATAGAAATTTTTGGAGATTATATAAATGAAGAAAATGGAGATGTTAAATAATTTCCTCTTTTATTTGAAAAATATAATGAAATATAATAAAGATAGAAAATACGTTAGGAAGAGGAAGAAAAAAAAAGGTTAGAATTTTTAAAGGAAAAGTAAAGATTAATGTAAATTGAGGAAGAAAAAAGGCTATAATAATAAAAAGAACGAGAATAGCAGCTTAAACTTGAAATTTAGGAAAAGAAATAAAAGCAAGAGTAATTAAAAAAGAAGTAACAGGAGATACAATTAAAAATTTAAAAAGAATAATAATAATAAGAAATATTTCAGCAAAACTAATAAATTCTACAACAGCAGCAATAAAATACAAACAACTAGAATAAAAAAAACAACTTCAAATTTTAATTGACAAATCCAAATAGTTAGTTAGAAGAAACACAATAAAGCAACATAGGCAACAGCATTATAATTCCGAATACATTTTAAAACAATAACTTAGAAAAGAGTAGCATAAATAGCAATTCTTAAATACTTTTATCTAATAAATAATAAAGTAAAAAATAAAATAAGTAGCAACAATAATAATAATAATTACAACAATAATAATAATAATTATTACAGTAAAAAAGTTAATAGTAATAATAGTATGTTCAACCTCCTTAGCTGTAAAAAGATAGTAGTAGTTTGAAATTTTCTATAAATTTTGACGAAATAACAGCCCCTTAGCCTTAAAGTAACTAGAAAAATTACAGGGGATATGAAGCTAGTTCTACAAAAAGTTAAAAAAGTTAAAATAGTTATAATTTGAAAAAAACGGGGTAAAATTATTAAAATTAGAAGAAAAATTAATTAAGTTTAAAAAAAAGTGACAGCAAGTTTGTGATACCAAATTTTTAACATGAAGAAAGTTTAAATTAAAGTTAGTTTTAGTATTCTTAAAATAAAAGTTAAAATTTGGTTTTAAATTAACCTAATAGTTTGGGCTAAAGCAATAGTTTTAACTTTAACAGTTTAAATTAAAATAATAAAATGATTATAAATAATAATAATAATGACATAGTTTTCGAAGATAGCGGAATAAATAATGAATTTAGTAATAATATGGATATAGAATATAATATGTATCCTAATTAAGAAGATTAATAGTATGAAGGATATAGTGATGATGATGAAGAAAGAGAAAGGAAAATAAAAGAGTTGTAAGAGAAAAAAATGAGAGAGCACGAAGAAAGAATAGAAAAAGTAAGGAAAAAAAATATATAATGGAAATATATATAATTTTTTATTTTGGAACTAATTTTATTGAAAATTAAAAAAATGATATAATATATTTTTTATTTTTGAATATAGTTGAATGCTTTAAAAAGAGAGGAGCAAAGAAAAAGAGAATAAGAAGAGCGAGAAAAAAGAGAAAAAGAAGAAAGAAATAGAAGAATTATAGAAGAGGAGAAAAGGAAGATAGAAGAATAAAAGAAGTTAGCTTTGTAAAAAATTTAGTCAAATTATGAAGAAAAATTATAGAAATTAAAAAGCAAATATTAAGACATTGACGATTTTGATGAAGATTATAATCAAAGTTTACTTTCCGATCTAAGTGCCTAATTACCTTAGCCGGATAGTAATTAGCTGATAAATTAAAATCAAAATCAAAATTTCGAATTTTAAAATTAGTAGGAAAATATAGAAAACTCTTTAAATGAAAGTATTTAATAAGTTTCTTAAAATAGACCTGGATAGTAAATTATAAAGCAGAGCTAGTTTAGTAATAATGGTTTGAATTTATAAAATAATGATGATAATAATAATAATGTTTGTTATATTGGCGGTAAATAAATGAAATTTTGTTTATTTATAAAACCTAAAAAAATAAAATTATTATAACTTATAAGGAGATTTTTAAATGGAAAAAGATATTCAAAATATTTAAAACTAAAATAGAATGTCAGAAATTGATAAAAAAAATTCAGATTTAAATATGAATTTAGACAGTAGTTCCAATTTATTAGGGTATTAAAAATAGGTAAAAGACAATAAAATGGATTTAGATTTGAATTAAGAAAACTAAAACCAATAATTAAATAAAAATCAATAAGGTATAATAATTTATTAATGAATTATATATTATTAAATTTAATTAATATTATTATTCTTGTTAGAATTAATATATTAGTAATAAGAAAACAATAATAATTAAAAAAATATAGAAAAATCTATAAAAAACAATATAGATTTCGATGATATTATGGGTAACTATGAAGGATAAGAGGTTTAGGAAACTTAAAATAATGAATTTACTTAACCTAATTTTAACACAAATAGTGATATAATAGTAAATGATATAAATAAAAAATAATCTTTTAATTTACAGGAAGATTTGAATAATAAAGAAAAATAAAAAAAACAGTACTTAAAGTTAAGTGGAATATTCGAAAGTGATAGTGATGAAAATTTATACACAAAATAGGAAAAAACTGAAAACGAAGTTCAAAAAAATAAAGGATAATTAGAAAATATTAAGGATATAAATAATTATTAAATAAATAGTAATAAATTAAGTTTAGACTAGCAAAAGTAGTAATTAGAAGAAATGAAACAGAAATTAACTTAATAATAATAAAAAAATACAAGTTAAAATATTAATAATTAGATTTAAAAAATTTCTCAAAATAAAGAATAAAACTAATAAACTCAGAAAATTTAAAGTGCAAGTAAAGGATAAAATATCGATTATAGTTAGTATGATGATAATTTGATAGAGTAGGAATTGGAAAAGGAGTTGGAAATTTAGGATAAATAGTTATTGAAATAATAATTGCAGCAAGAATAATAATTATTAGACAGTTAAATTAAAAATAAATTTAAAAAATAGGAAAATATTTAGATGGAACAGGTAAAGGGACAACTTTTAGGACAGTTAAATGAGGAGTAAAATAAAAATAAAGAAGATGAAAAATAGAAAGAAATTGAAAAGAAATAAAAATAGTAAGAACTGGAAAATAAAAAAAATATGTTGTTGGAATTTTAAAAATTCGCTTAGCAAAAATAACCAACAAATAATAATATTAATTAGTAAAATACAAATTAGATTTAATAATTAGAATAGGAAAAAAATAATTTGTTATAACATAACTAACTTTTAAATGAAAAAAGAAAATTGGAATAAAGTTTATTAGAAAATAATTTAAACAAAGATCAAAGTACCAAAATATAAGGTATAAATGAAATAATTTTATAAAATGTGTAAGTTATTTTTAATTTTTAGGGATTTTTTAATATTTATTATTATTATTTGTTTGAATAAAAAGCATAATTTAATTTTTTTAGATTAAGATTTATTAAAGAAAAAAAATAAATAAAATGAAAGTTAAGTAGGAATACAAAATACCAAAACTTCATATACAACACCTGAAAAGGAATAGAGTGGATTAGCTTCTTTGTTAAATTAATAGTTACCTTAAGGATAAGAGGGAAAATTATTGGATCTTTTTAGTTAAGAAAAAAATTAAAATTAAAGTTAAAAAATTAATTAGAAATAAGCAATTTAAAAAAAAAACGGTAAATTTAAATACAAAGAAATATGAAATAAATAAATAATATCTAATTATTAAAATTAAAAATAATTAAAACAATTTTATTTTTTAAAAGAAAATAATTTCAATAAATCCGACTAAAAAAAATTTGGATAATTTGGTAAAGAATTATTATTAAATATAAATTATTTTATTTAATTTAATTTTATATATTAATACTAAATTTTTTTTTTTTTTTAATTTAGATTAGAAATAAAAGAGTTATTTTTCTGAGACCCATTTATAACAGTAATAACAAAGTTTAAAAGAGACACTTTTTGACGAGTTTTTAGATGATAGTCTCACAATTAAAAAAAAGACTAAATAAAATTAAAATTAATTAGAATATATTCCAAAAAAACATAAAAGAAAAAATAATTTTCATAAAGAAAAATACTAAGCTTCGCCTTAATAAGATTCTTTTAGTAGATAAAAGAAAAAAAGGTTGGTAAATTTTGACAATTATCAATAATAATTTGGACTTAGGTTATTGAAAAAAAGAGAAAAAAAGAAGGTTAGCAAATTTTAAAAATAAAAGAAAAATCTTTAATATATATATATTTAATATTTTTTTTCAAATAAATTAAACTTTTAAATTTATTTTAGAAAAGAAGAGATTAAGAAAAGAGAGAAAGAGAAGAAAGAGAAAAAAAGAAGAAAGAAAAAGAAAGTAGAAATAGAAATTATAATATTTTTAAGTTATAATTTTTAAAATTTTTTAATTTTATTAATAACATATCATTAAAAATTAAAGAAAAAGAAAAGAAAGAGAAGGAAAAAAGACAAAGAGAAAAAGAAAAATCTTCGTCCAGATAAAACAGATCATCTTCATCCCAATAAAAACAGTCTAAAGACCAAAAAGAAAGAGAAAGAAGTAGAGAAATCGAAATCGAAAAAATCAACAAAATAAATGAAAAAGCAAGATAAGAAAAATCAAGGTCCATACAAAGAGAAAATTAGCCTTTATAATAATAATTTTAATAATAATAAAATATAAATTAAGGTACTTCTAATAATAGCATATAAAATAATAATAATAAAAATTTAATATAATAATAATAGTAATAAATTACTAGAAGTAAATCGGAGGAAAGGGCAGAATTACTTAGATAAAAGGAGTAATTCTAATAATTTTAGTAGTAAATAAAAAAATAGTCTGCAAGTATTAAATTCAATTATAATTAATGTTATAATATAATTTTAATAATTTATTATTTTTTAAATTTTGGCGAAATTAAATTATTAAATTACTTTTTTAGATAAAGAGTAAAAAATCGAAAAAATCGAAAGTAAAAGTAAAGATGTTTCTGGAAGTAAAGTATCAATGTCAAAAGAAAATACAGATGGTTAAAAGAACTAAGAATTTCAAAAATTAGAAGACTATAAAAAATAACTTTAGTCTATTTTTAATAATACTAAGCCATAATAGGTATAAATATTATTTTATAAAATAAATATTAAATTTTTTGTTGCTATAATTTTTTTAAAACGTATTTTAATATAGTAAAATGATGCAAAAGAAAATAATAACCAGATTTAAACTCAACAACTTTAGTAAAAAATTTAGAAACAATAATAAACTTTATAAGGCAAAAAAGTTCATTTATCAAAAGAAGAAAGATTAAAAAAATTAGAAGAATAATTAAAAAAATAAATGATGGAGTAAGTAAATTAAGTTCAATAAAAGTTCACTTAACCGTAATATTTAGACTTAATTTATCAAATATTTTTAAAGAAAATAAATTAATAAAATACATATTTATTATTAATTACTAATATTAAAATTGTAGTTAATCTTAAAATTTGATTGTCATGTTGAATAAAGATGAAATTTAATAAGATTTTAAAAATTTTGCCACATAAAAACAGAAAAAATACGAATATTTATTGAAGAAATATATGAAAAAAATAGAAGAAGAAATTGATAGAGTACCTAATATAAATAAATATATAAATAAATAAATATTTTTATACATTGTATATAATTATATCTAAAAATTTATTTATACTATAAATTAAATTAAAAAAATTATTAAACCATTAAAATTTTTTGAATAATATTAAATTTGCCAGATTTTCGAAAATTCTAATTATAGTCTTTCAATCGTACTAAATGATTTAAAATCAAAATATTTGGAAGATAAATGTATAGAAAATGCATTAATTAATCAAGATACTAGATTTTTTTAATTATTTTTAAAAATGCTGTGTTATTGGCTTAGAGATTTCCATGAAGACCTAAAGGAAGACATAATAAGTAAATTTAGAAATAATAATTAAAATATTATATAATAAAAATTGTTCAAATAATTTTTATTCAAAATTAAACATTTAATTGAAATTTTGTAGGAAATAAAAATAATTTTAAAATTTAAAATTATTTATTTTTTAGATAATTTGAAGTGCTGTTCTAAGAAAATGATTTCAGTTTTAAATAGATTTTTATTCTACAACTAATTGATGGCAAAACCTTGGACTGAATAATAAAGACTAGAAAATAAAATGCTTACTTAAAATTAAAGTTAAAATTATTAAATCACTTAGCCATATATTGATTTAAATATGGATTAAAGCAATTATGAAAATTCTGAAAATTAAATGGAATAGTCTTATTATTATAATTATACCAATAATACTGCAAATTAATCAGCCATTTACACTAAAGAATTAAATGAATATGAAAATAAAATGAAGATTTTCAGAAGAGATTTAGATAAGTAATTTTTTAAACAAGATTTTAAAATTTTATTTAAAATAAATAGGTTTTTAAATTGAATTTTTTTTTTTTTTATTTTAATTTTTAATAAAACTTTTAGGGATAAAAAAAATATTGAGCCATCTAAAATGAGAGAAAATTAAGGGGCTGGTAAATTATTAATTGAAAATTAAAATTGTATCTTTTAGAAAATTATTTTAAAATTATTTTTTTTAATAAAGAACCTTAAAAAAAAGATAAGAAATAAGGGACTAAAGTTGTAATTCCTAACAATAACAATTTACTTGGATAATAAGATTTGTTTTCAAATTTAGGTTTTTTACCAAAAAAAAAGGAAGTCGTAATTAATTAATTAATAATTAAATAAAAATAGAATTATAATTTAAATTATATTTTTTTTAATTAAATATTAAATATTAAAAATTAAAACGATAGGACCCAGTACTTTTGTTTATTCAGAATTTAAATAAAGAATTGAAAGATATTAGTATAATTTAAATAATTTAGGATAGAATAAAAGGAGTTTAATAAGAAGAAAAAGAAGGTAAAAGAAGATATGAACATGAATTTTTAGGAAATTTAGATCCGATTTAGAAAAAAGTTAAATTAAATAAAGAAAATGAGGAATAAAATTAAGAAAGCGATATGAAATCAAAAAAGAAAAAAATGGTATAAAATTAATAATAACAAGATATTTAAGGATTATAAGCAGATTTAAAAATAAATGTAAATAAAGATAATGTAGAAAAAATAATAAATGATCGATAATAAGCCCAAATAGAAAGTGAATAACTATTAGTTGAAAATTTAAAAAACTCTTAGTTTACTTTAAAGTTAAATTTGAATAAAAAGAAATAGGAAAAAAATTTAAACAATAAATATTAATTGTAAAATAAAAATAAAATTTATGCTAATTTTCTTATTTTTTTATTATATTTTAAAAAATTTTTTTTATTAATTTTTTTTTTATAGAATTGAATAAGAAATTCCTTACGACTTTTAAGAAGAATCTGAAGAAATAGATTCTATGGAAATAGAAGAGGATTAAAATTAGGAAGAGTTCAAAAATAGATATTAAGATGATGAAGAATAAAAATATGGTGAAAATTTATAGTATTATAATAAAAATAGTAGAAATTTAGTAGGTTTTTATACTTTTGCAAATTATAACAAAAATAATTTTGTATACACCTTTTTGGAAAAATAAAATGTAAGAATGTAATATTAGGATATTTGTATAAAATACAACAAGATATATTTACCAAATTTTTCAGATATTAAAGTTAAAAAATTGATAATTAATTAACTTAACTGTTCTAATTAGGAAATAATGAAAAATATGTAATTTTAAAAAAAAAATGATGTTATTTAAATTTAAAAGTTGAATATTTAACTTTATTTTCATTTTATTTTAGAGAGGAGTTTAACAATATTATAAGAAAAGATAATGTTTTATCTAAAATTTCTAAAAGCAAAACCGAATTAATAGATTTTTTATAAATAAATTGTTTAATGATTTTGGAGTTTAACTTCCCTTTAGAGGAAAGAGAAATGGACTGGGAAGACGATATTTAAGAATAAAAGTAACAATTATAAATGATAGAGAACTAAGAAGAATAAAAAGAATAAAATATATCCTAAAAAAATTAATAAAAATAAATTTAAATCTAACAACTTTTAGATGAAAATTTGCATGAATTTTAAAAACAATTTAATATAAATAACCCTTTAAGCCCTGAAACTTTTAATGAATTTTAGCAGTTGCAAAAAAATTAAAAAAATCTAGAACTTTAGCTTGCTGAGAATGGGTTTTAACTCTTGAAATTAAACCCTTATGTTGCAAATGAATAGGTGAAAATTAATAAATTAACTAAAATATGATAAAAAAATTTAATAAATATAAATATATAATAAAAATAAATTTTAAATATCAATTAAAATTTAGGTTTAAAAATACAATTCTTACCAAACTCTCATTAAAATGCTTAATCTAAAAGAAAAGGTATTTTGTTCAGAGGTAAAAAAATATTTAATTTAGTTTTAATTTATCGATATAAATTTACTTAATATGCTTTTTTTAGGGTAACTTGTATCTTTAAGAGAGTATTAAAATCAATGGAAATAACAAATTTATTTGTTTAAAACTTTATTTCCCAGTTGAAAATCCAAATAAATTGGAAATTAATATAGAAAATAGGAAAATTTTCCCTCCTAATTTGCAAATGTTGGAATGATTTATATTATATTACTAATTTTATGGGAATAAAAAAATTTAAATCTTAATTAAATTAGTAGAAAAGAGAAACTTATTATTTAAAAAAGAAAACGTTTTAATAAAGTAAAAATATTTAAATTAATATAGAATAAAATAATTATAAAAATAAAAATAAAAGTAATTTAATTATAGTTGATGTAGTTTAATTTAAAAATATAATAATATTAAATAATTTATTATTAATTATTAATTATATTTGGATTATATAAGTTAAATTGAATTATATATGTTTATTTAAGGAATTTTGTATAAATTTATTTTATTAAAATAATTAATCCTAATTATAGAATTAATTAGATATTATTAAAAACTTAAATTAGTAAGTTGATTATATCTTTTTTGAAAAATTATTTTATTAATTTTAATCTAAAAAATCAAAAATATACGCAAAGCATCATAATTCTATAAATAGAAACTAAATTTAGAAATTTAAATTCAAATATTATGAATAATTACTTAATAGAACTTAAATTATAAATTTGAAATAAATTATTTTATATAATAAATGTACGAAACATATAAATTATTAATTTTTAACTATAAAATAATAAATAATTATTTAATATTTTATTCATCAATAATTTTAATAACCATATAATTTTCAAGCATTATAAGCATATTCGGCTTTATTGTGCATAATTAATTCATTTCCTACAAAGTAAAAGGAATCAGATTTAGTTTCATAAGGGTTATCTATCATTTATTATTATAATTCAGGGTCAATTTTAGGGACGTCATAAATGGACTCCCAATTATTTGTGGTGTTAGGAATACAGAAAGGGAATTTAAAATCAAATGACTTGATTAATTGATTTCTGAAATAGTGTCTTTCTATCATTAAAAAATCTTTCACTGGTAATTTTCCTACTGAAAAGGATAAGGAAGTACCTAAAATAAAATAATATAATTCGATAAAAAAAATAAATATGAAAAAAAAATTATTTTTTAATAAAATTAGTATAAAAGATTAACTTTTATTTAAATTATGGATATTATATTTTCATAAATGAGTTTATAAAACTTATTAATTTTAATTTTGCATTTTATATTTTATATTTATCAAAAAATAATGATATTTTTTATTAAAAAATTTTAAAAATGTAATCATATAGAAAATTAACATATACATATACATAATTCATAGGTTTTGCTTTTAGTATTTATAAATAGTATATAACATTTTCTTTAATATGCTTATTTATTTTAATTTTTTTAATTTTTAAGACGATTAAATTATTTTGAAAAAAGTATAATATAATTTTAATTTTAATGAATTTTACCAATATTTTTCAATTTAAAGAAGTCGTCGGAAAAATCATATCTAACAGTTCTTATTTATTCTTCATGTTCAGGAGGAATTTCAATATTAATTTCTTCTTCGAAATTATCAGAGGGTTCTCTTGAAATTTCGAAAAAAATATCATTTGTATCAACATCTCTAATTTTAAAATCTAAAAATTATATATGGAATCTATTTGCATTTAAGGGACATAAAAATTTATCAGTGGGTTTATTGAATTATGTAACTATTTCGGGGGTGATTTTTTTATAGTCTGACAAATCAATATTTTACATTTTAGTATTATGGATGTTAGTTTATAAAAATAGTTAATAAATGTTTTTCTTTATTTTTTTAAATATTTATTTGTTTTAAATTATTACCAATTATTTTTTTTTATTGATTATTAATATTATAATCATTATTAGATTTTCTTATTCTCTATTTTTTCCTTTTATTGAATAATAATGTTATCCATTATATTTTATTTTGAGTTTTAATTATAAAAATTATATAGAAACTTACTTCAAAAAGTTTAATATTTAATATTATTAATGATTTAATAATATTCAATAAAATTTACAATTATCCATTATTTTTATAATGTCAAAATAATTGAAAATTTTTAAAAAATTTATATTACTTTTTTACTATAAATTTTGTATTATTTTTATGATTTTTTGGCATCTACAAATATTTTTTATCATAAAAGTATAATATATTATAATTTTACTTTAAATTTATAAAAGGTTTTAAAATTTAATTTGTTTTTAAATTCATTATTCTTTCATTTATATTTGATAATCAGTGAAATATATTAGCTTTCTTAAGGTATTAATAATTTCATTTAGTATGTTAATAACTAATTTACTTTCCTAGGTTTCTAGGTTTGATTATCATTAATTCGCTAAATTATTATTTATAAATAGTTTTTTTATATAGATTTCAACAATATTATTATTATAATTTTTATAATTATTTCAAGCTAATCTATTATTTATCCAAGCTCTAACATAAGGGTGACAATTTGTATGGAAAGCTTATCCTACCCCGAATCCTGCAGTGAATCCTAATACCTTTTAATTATAATAAATTTTGTTAATCAATAATATTTACATAGTTAATAATTGAATAAAAAATACTTATTTTCATATATATTCTAATTAGATTTAGTATATGAGAAATAATAATTTATTTTTAAATATACCTATTTTTAAAATTTGATAGACCTCATAAAAATATAAAAATATAAATCTTATTATTATTTTTATTTAAATATGTCAAACTATATTTATAAAGAAATTTAATTGATGAAATTTCAAAACACAATTTTTCAAAGATAAGATAAATTTTTAATTTGAAAAATGTTTTGAAAAAGAACAATTTGTTAAAATATAATTTGTGCTCTTTGCCAAATAAGTTTCTCTTAAAAATTTTTTCACAGGTCATTTAAGTTAAATTTGAATTCCTTTATTTTAATTACTTATTTAAATATTAGATATACTTATTTTTTTTAAATTATTAAATTATTAAAAAACATTTAAATTTCCTATTATTTCTTAGACAATTATATTTAATAATTTTATATTTTTTTTTTACTTTATAAAAACTTTTTGATCTGAAGAATAAAGATAAAAGGACTCCATAACTGGCTCCGATTCCTGCATAGGCAACTGTATCAACAACCAATCTATTTAATTTTCTATCTGATGATAAAATTTCTGCTTCAGGAATATCGGCTACTTTATCAGAAACTCCTAAATTGAAAGTAGATTATTATCTTGACATTTTTTATATATTAATTGTGTTTTGTCTTTTTATTTTTTAACTTGAACTTATTAAATTTTTTTTTTTTTTTATTGGCAATTATTTTTTTTAAGATAATGATTATCTGTTTTTTTAGGTTTCTTTTAAAATAGATTTTTATTTTTCTTCTAAAGAGGCAGAAAAAATATTAATAAATAAATGAATAAATTTTTTCAAGAAACAAATAAGTAAGTAAATGAATGAATATTTTTTATTTTCTATAATTTTTGCATATTTTAGCGAAGAAATGAAATAAGAATCTAATATGATATAAGTATCTAATTATTACTTATATATAAATATAAAAATAATTTAGGCAGTAATAATAAAAAAATATAATACCAAAGTTAATTAATATAGTTTTATAAAAAATATTTATATTTCAATATGTATTTTTAACTTAGATGTCACAATTATTATTATCCACTTATTGCTACTAATTAATTTTTCCTGTTTACACACATTAATCATCTTAAAGATTTTAGAATCCAGTTAAATTATTTCTATTACTATTTTCATTAATTATATTATTAATATTTAATTCTTATTATTTTTCGTTTATTTCTTAAAATTAAGAAAAATTTTAGGTTTTGTTATTGGTTTGACTGTTATTGATTTTCTTACTTTAACTTTTATTGGAATTAATATTACTTTTATTATTATTATTGTTACTATTATTAACACTATTATTGTGTATCTAATTTTTACCTTATTTATTTTATTAAATATTTTTTCCACTATTTAACTATTAATTTTATAAGTTTTGTGATTTACTATTTTAAGATACCTGAGCCTTTTAACTTTTTTTAGGGGAAGTTTCTCTTTTACTAGTATTTTTTTGAGAAAATTACCCATTTTTTTAATTAGGAGATTACTTTAAATTACTTTAATTTAAGTTATCTTTCAAATTTTCTTTTTATCTAATATTTTCAGGGTCAATTTACTAATTATAAAGTTCAGATTATTAATTTGATTCTTATTCTTAATATTCTTTAAAAGTTTTAACTTTTTACGAACTTTTCACAGAAAGTTGTCCACCATTATAATCAAATTATTCCGAACTTTAATTGTTAAAATTTATATTTACTTTATTATAAGAATTTTAGATATTTCCTCTGCTTTAACTGGTGTTTGGTTTTTCCAAAAATTATTTACTATCTTTAAATTAACTATTAGTTAACCTAAATTTCGAGTTTGAACTGTTATTTTTTTATCTAATTTAAGAGCTTTACTATTATTTTTAATTGTTATATATTTTTTTACTATTAGATAAACTCTAATTATTTTTATTATAAGATGACTGACTTTTTTTTTCTTATATGTTATTTGATTATTTTAAAGGCGACTTAGTTAAATTCTAGGTGTTTTTTTAACTGCTAATTTGACTGTTATTTTATTTTTTGAAGTTACTGTTATTTTTTTAGGAGCCAGATTTTTAGTTAGTATCATATTCTGAAGGTTAATATGATTTGTATTATTGTTCTTATTCTTATTCTTAAGATTATTATTATTTATTTTTTAAGTTTTAAATAATTTTATCATTTTAAGAGTTTTGAGATATGTCTAAATTTGATGTTTCCTCATTGTTATTAATTGTATGCTTATTTTCAGCTATTTCTGGTAACTTATTACTTTTATTGCTTAAATTTTAATTTCTAATTGAATTTGTTTATTAAGTCTCTGATTTAAGAATTCCAGTTTTATTTTCTAAACTTTCAAATTTTTAGCTATATTCTTGGCTAGAATGTTCATTTTCTTGGATTGTTTATTATTAAAATTTACTTGTAGTTGTATTATTGTTATCAGTTTTAGAATTTTAGCTTTATTCTTGATTTATTTAAGAATTATTATGTTATTATTGTTATTATAATAGGGTATTTTTATTCTGAATAAGCGCAATTTAATTTTAATTTTCAATTGAAGAAGAAAATTTAGTTTACTACTCTATATCACTATCATTTCTATTTTGTTAATTATTTATATTTTTGGTTATTTATTGATTTTATATATTTATATTAATATCATCAGTTTCCAAAGCTTATAATTATTGTTAATTTTAATCATCTTATGTCAATATTTGATTATTAATATCTTAGTGAGACTTTTTTAGCGAATTTGACTGTATTAATTTTGCTTTATCATTATTTTAAGTTGTTTTACTTCTAAATTATTTTTGGACCAAATTATTTTTGCCTTTTAAATTTTTTTATTAAAATTTTTATAGCTACTATTGTAATTTTTAAGTTCCATTTTAAGAGTATATATTTTAGGCTAAGTTTTAACTTTTATGAGTTATAGGTGTTAATTTATTATAATTTCTTGGACTTTAGCCATTATTATTACTATTATTAATGATTAAAATAGGCTTTGTTTTTCTATTTATAGATTTTGTCTTTTACTATTATTAAGGCTATTGACTGATGGACATTCTTATGCCTCTTGTAGGATTTTGGGAATTATTTATGATTTTATTTTGATTATTTTCTTTTTCTTTAGAAATATCAGAAACTTGAGATTAATAATTAGTACTTTAATATTTTTCAGTATTAGTATTTATCTAGGTTATAGATCTTTTAAGTTTTCCATCAGTGGTTAAAGATTAATCAAAATTTAAAACAGGAGGCAATTCTTCTACTTAGTTATATCGAGCGTAATTTTAATGAATTCTGTGTTTTTCCAGTTTTTATTTTATTTCTAAATATTATTCTATATCCTTTTTTATTTTTACTGTTCCATCATTATTTTAATACTTCATTATTCTTTAAGCCAATTTATAATTTTCTTTTTGGATTTCATCATCACGAACTTATCTTTTTTTATTTATATAAAATAAGTAAAACTTTTAAAAAGTTTTGAAACTACAAGTATAGTTATAAATTTTTTTAAAAATAAAATAATTATTCACCTTTGCATTTTTAGCTTTCCATTTTTAAATGTGTCAGAGGAGTGCCTCATTTTATTTTTAGAATAAATTCCATCTTATGATTATATTTTGATAATTCTATTTAACAATTGATTATTGTTCAAATTGGTCTTTCTATTAAATTCTTCTTAGGCATAATAATTTCCTAAAATAAGATAATTATACAAAAAAATATAAAAATATTAATATAATAAAATGAAAGATGAAATATTTAATTTCTATATATAATATTCATATATCATATATATTTTTTGTTACCTCTTTACGGAATTGCATTGAAATACTTTGGTGGGGAGGATATTTTCTACTATTTTGAAGATAAAATATTTTTTATCCTATTTTTATGTTTTTCATATTCTTGAATTCTTAATTTTTATTAGTATACAGAATTGTCTTAAAATGTCTGTTTTTTCATTTTTGTTTATAATTTTGGATTTTATTCAATTATTAATTTTATTTATAACTAAATTATTTAGCGATTTATTGTTTAAGTTTTTTTATTTTTTTATTTTTTATATTTGAATAAAATTTTATTTATTAATTCTAGGAAACTATTAAGAGTGATAAAATGAACCTCATATTTCATTATTTTTTTTTAAGGATATCATAAATTTTATATTTTCTTAAATATTAAAAATTTATTTAACTAAATATTATTAATAAAGTAATTAAACTATAAAAAAGCCACCCTATATTTTAAAAATTGGCTAATCATGATGAAATTTATTATATAATATATTATTATATAATTCGAGACTATTTAATAATAAATTAATGATATTTACATATTATTACTCAAAAATTTTTAATAATAAATATTAAATATATTAATTGTTCATTAAAAATTATTTTATTTAGTTTCGGATTGATAATTTGTAAAATTTGCTAATAATTAATTTTATGCTTCCTTAATTGGTGAAAAGTTGACTGATTTATTTATTAAATTTTCATTTTCAATTAGTTTTTCATTGTTTTCAAATTAATTTTATTAAAATTAATTAATATTTTCATATTTATCATTTTTATTTTAGTTTTGATAATCTTAATCAAAATCTTCATTTAGTTCATTTTAAATTATTTTATCTTGGTTATTATCTTTTTTTTCTTCTATCTATGATGATTTACTAGAATAATTATCTCTTTTTATTTGGCTTTATATGGTTATATTAGCAACTGTATTTGGATGTTTTTATAAATGCTTTTAATAAACATTATAATTACTTGTTTTATACTTACAAGCACCACATTCATAAATAATATTTTAATGACTTTTTTATACATGTTATTCAAACATGTGTTTATTTTTTGTTTTATATTTACAGTGTTCACATTCATATAATTTGTCACCATGGTTACTTTCTATGTGTTTATCTAACATTTCTTTGGAATTATTTTTATATTAACATTAAGGACAGTTGAAAATTACTTACTATTTAGGCTATTTATCATAGTTTTCACTACTTTGCTTAACAATCCTAAAAGATTTTTCTGACATACTGGTAACTGATTCGGATATAGGTCCAGATTTAACCATTTCATCTTCGCTTACTTTAACTTCTATAATTATGAAAAAAAATTAAATTTAATATTTAATATTTAAATAATTAAATAAATAAATAAATTATACTTTTATAAATTTTATTTATTACAGCTTTTTTCTATTTAATGAGTATTCTATTTATGTTCTAAAAACATAAACCTATTATTAGTTTTATATGAACAAAACGTACAATCATATAATATATTTTAATGGTTATTTATTCTATGTTATTCATATAATCTTTTGTTATGAGACTTGTATTAACAATTTTAGCATTCATATAATTTATTGCTATGGTTATCTTCTATATGTTTTTAAAGTAATTTTTTAGACGATGTAACATATTTACATTTAGTGCAAAACTATTTTTCGTGATTTTCTTCACCTTTTTTTGTAAATTTCTCTGTTTTTTCCCTATTTTTTAATGGTTTTGTGTCACTTTTATGGTATATTTTCTCATCTTACGGAATCATACTTTATTTTTAATTCAAAATTTGGCTGTCATTTATGTTACTTTATAATTATACCTACCTTTCTTCGTGTTTGTATTAAGGTTATAAAATAAAATTATCTTACTAATTATCTAATTTGTTTTAATTGCTATAACTATTTTAATCATTTTATAATAATTATGATTTAAATAAATTTTTATTATCACCTAATTCTTATTCCATTTGGTTATTTTTTTAGTTATTTTAATTATTTTAAGAATGTAAAAAATTTTTATCGTTAGGTTACTAGTTAATCACTACGTTTTACACTTAAATTTTTTTTTATGTATAAGGGTTTTCTTAATATTCTATTTAGGGTTTTCTTTTTTTGGACTCTTTTTTTGTAAAATCAAATTAAATTTAATGTTTATACTAATTTACTTCATTTTTTATAGATCTTATTTAAAAATCTAGATTATTTATCGATTATGGGTTGCTGATTACTCTTTATTTATTTTCTTTTGTATAATTGTTTTATTTTTATTGAATAAAAACAGTTGGCTTTGTATTATTTCTTGGATAAAATTATTTATCAAACTTTTAGTTGAATTTTTCGGTTTTATTTTTATAGCTCGTATTTCTTTGAATTTTGGTATCATTATTTTAATAAATTTTTTTAAAGTTATATTGCTTCTACTAATTATTATTAAATTATTTATTAGGTTACTATTATTTTTAATAATGATATTACTAATTGCTTTATTTTTCTGTATTAGTTTATAATTGTGGCACATAAACCTATTAGAATTCTAATTTTTATTCGGGTTTTTAATTTTCCATTAAAATAAATTATATTTTTTTTTATTTTATTTTTTGAAAATGTAATGAGTATATAAAATTGATAATTACAAAAAGTGAATATAAATTGGTAAAATATTATAGTATAAAACATTTGTAAATGTGATACTTTTTAATATAGTTATTAATATAATTAAAAAAACTAAATTTAATTACAATTTAATAACAACAAAATTATTTAAAATACAAGTTTTTATACAATCATAATATTATAATAATTATATAATCATTAATTTTATTTCAATTTAATTTAATTAATAAATTAACGATCACCATTAATAAGCTTAAACAGTTTAACTTTTATCGATATGTTTATACTAAACCTAGGATTATTTATATAATTTTTCGACAAAGCTATCTATTTTTTCCTTTTCTCCTTCCCTCATAATTTTTACGTCATGTTCTTATTTTTCCCAAATATAATCATTTAAAACAGAACTTACTTATTAACTGAAATCTTTGCTTTTAATATTTTCATCTAAAGATTTCATTTAACCTCCTCCATTAACGCAGCCCTAGGGACAGGCCATGATTTCAATGTAACTATATTTACATTTTTTAATTTTTATGTTCCTTAAAAGATTTTAAATATTTTTAAGTCCATAAACTTTTGCAAAAGATAATAATTTCTCACTTTTATCTTCTTTATTTTTGTACAAATTATATTCAATAAAATCTGAATTTTTCATTTATTTTCTTTCTATATCATAATTTTCTAATTTTAACATATTTTTAGCAGCATAATTTAAAACATAATCTAAATAACCATTTGAAGTAAAATCTGCTTTTAAAGCGTAATTTTTTTTCAAAGAATTTACTTAAAAACCAGTAATTTGAGAAAAATCAATAGTATTTTTGTATTTTTAATCAGCTTCTAAAATTTCTTAATCAATGTTTGTTAAATCATCATTATAGGGGAAAATTTAGTTAACATCTTTTTTTTCTTTCTATTCTTGTTATTATAATTTTGGAGCTTCAAATTCTTTAACTAATTCCATAATTTCTGTACAAGTAAGAACCATATCTACATCTTTAACATTATTTGCTATAAAATATAAAATGATAAATTTTTTATATAGCTTTTAAATAAATGAAAAATAAATTTATTAATTGCAAAATACTTACTTTCAAATTCTTTTCGCGCTGATTCTACTTTTTTGTCATAACAAGGCATTAATGTAGTCATAAATAATTTCTAAAATTAATTAAAAATTAAATTTAATTCTTTTTTTATAAAATAATAGTATTTTAAATTTTAAATTTACGTAATTATACTATTTTTTTAAGATAGAACCTATAATTTATTATGGCGATTTAACTTTGCTCATAATATCTATTGTTTATTCGGTAGATTATTTTTCCGCATAACAAGTCCAACCTGGGCATTCACTTGAAAGTATGGGCATATTTTTTCTGTAAATAGTTTTAGGTTCAATATATTAATTAAAATTTATAACTAAAAACTAGAAATTATTTTATAAAATACTTTTATTAATATGCTTCTACAAATTCTAAGGCGGACATTTATAAGGCCAAAAATTATGCTATTTCCATACTATCTATTATAAATAAATCAGGCAAATTTTCATGGAAAAATCTTTTTAAAGCATATAACATTTATTAAATTCCCATTTTAAAGTGGTTTGCTAAAGAAGCAAGTGCCTAATTTGAAAAAACTATTATACTTATACCACCATTTTTTTTCATATTACTTATTTTTTCTTTAAATTCCTCTATACTCTATTCTTGTCTATAAATTTGGAAATTTATATATATATATTTTTATCATTTATACTTTAAATTTTATAAAAATTAATTTCATATTCATATGTTTTATTTTTGTACTTTAATATCGATTCCGCAGTGGTGACACAACCACTACATGCAAGACAATCAGATAAACTAATTTAAGCAGTTTATGTTTTTGTATTTTTTAAAATTAAATTTGATTCTTATGCTTAGCCGTAAATATACTAATTACAAATATAAAATTATTATATGATATGTAGGAAACTTATATAATAATTTTTTAAATATATTTTTATCTAAATTCATATATTTATTTATATTGAATAAAAACTAATATTTTATTACAGTCATATCATAAGGATCTAATTTATTATCCTTATTAACAATGGGAATAATACAATCCTATGAAGGATTAATGTAATCATCTAGTTATGCGATTTTTACAGCAGTGGAAAAAGCCATTTAAATTTGTAAATTAAAGATTTTTTTGTAAATTTATTTATATATTTTTTTTTACTTTTTTTTTTTTTTAATTCATTTAATAAATAATCAAAAATAAGAAAAATAAAAGAATAATTTTGTTTTTTTTTAGAAGAAAATGCGTATACAATTTGTTTCTTATTTGTCATATATTACTGATTTATCAAAAATAATTAAACTTTATATGCATTTTGATATAGCATCGAAATTTTTCTTTTGTTTCAAATCGAAATATATTAAAAAAAATTTTGTTATCTGAAATTTGAGATTAATAATTATTATTAAATGGGTATATTAAATTATATTAAAATTATTTACATTTTAAAATTTAAACATTGATTTTTATAAAGTTTATATTTAATTTTCATCAATACGAAAAAAAATCATATAAATAAAGATAGCATGTACTTATTATATCTTTAAAAATAGCGAAGTAAGATATGTCTCTGTAAAATGAAGGGTAAAATATTCTTCTGAAAAAAATAAATATAACTACCATAATAAAAAAGAAAAAGCTTGAATATACTTTCAACACATTTTTTATATGCCTAAAAAAATATATAAAAAATTACTATTAGATTTATTTTATTTTTTAAGTTTTTTTATAATATTTACTTTTATTCTAATTCTCTAATGTGTAATTATGATTTCTTAACTCCACTTGTTAATCCTTTAATTCAAATTAAAATAGATAAAATAAAAAATAAATTTTAATTGAAAGAAAAATTTAATATGGTTTTAATATATATATTTTATATTATAGAATTTAAAATTAGATATTATAATAAAAATTAATAAGTTTTTACCTGTGTATATCATATCAGTGCTTCTAAATTTTTATGTTTAATTATCTATTTTAAATGTTGATAAATTATTGAATATTTTTAATTTTAATAGGATTTATATATATAAAAATTTCTTACACATCTTATCTGTAATGTTATTCATCCGGTCTACTTCTTATACCATAAAATTTCTTGTTTCAGAAAGGTGTGAATTCATCTTTTTTATAGATTAAATTGAGAAATTTTGGTTTCCATTTTTTTCCTATCAAAATGTTAAGTTATATAAGAAAAATAATTACTCTAATATATATTAGAAATTCAAAATTATTATTTCTGTATTTTACTTCTTTTTAAGCTATATCCCCGAATAATTCTTTTTTAAAATCTTTATAAAATTATTTCTTATTATTCTATATAATTATTATATTATAAAATTAATATAGGATACCTTTTTTCTCAGTATTTTTACCCATTTTCATAAATTATTTTTTATTTTATATTTTATTATTTTTTACTGAGTTTCCTCTTTAAACTATCTTCATACTATTATAGTACAAATAAACTCAAAAATAAAATTTTAATAAAAATATAATTATTCAATTTTTCAGAATATTAATTATAAAACTAAATGGTAATGTGATATTACTTATCTTTGATATTTTTATATGATATATATTTGTTTCTCCTTTCAAATTTTTATTTTAAATTAAATATTACTAAGTAAAATAAACATTTATAATTATTTTAAATTAAATTTGTTTAAATAATAAAATTTGAATAATTTTTTCATTCATCAATTTTTATATTAGATTCAATATATAGTTTATAATAAAGACATTAAATTTCTCTATCTTCAAATTTAAACCATCCATCTTTGGTAAATTTTGATTTAAATAATTAATCTAACTATTCTTTTTTCCTAGCTTCTTCTAATTATTCTTTTTAAACATTTAAATATAAAACTAAAGTTTGATATATTCCAAATAATAAAAACCATTAAGATGATTCAAATTTAGTAAATCCAAAATCTTCAGTAACTTTTTTATCTATAAAAGTCCAGCTGTCTTAAATGAGACTTTCATACAACATATCTATAGATTAAGGAAATTTTTCTCTGTAAACTCTTTTATAATAAATATAAAAAATAAATATAATATTTAAGGAAAATTAATTAAAAAGCAATTTAATATTATATAATATAAATATATTATTTGAAATATTTTATGGAATTTGATTTTTACTTTGCCTATTTTAAGTCAAAATCTCTGACTCCATTTAATTCAAATTTTTTATCCAATTTACTATCTGAATTTTTTTATTCTATTTATTATTTAGGATCGTTGATATAAGGATCATTGACAAAAAATTTAGTTCCACCTTTCCTTATGATTTCATTTAAATATAAAGGATCTTATAGCCTTTTATTAGCCATTTCAACAACCTATTTAAAAAAAAACGTTAATTTATGTTTTTTTTTTATTTTTTTTTTTTTTTTAAATAATCATAAAACTTTAAAAAGTCGAAAAATATTTACTTTAATATAAAATAATATTATATAATATTATATTATATATTTATTACTTTTTTTATTTCTTGATCATTTGGAGCTAAAGCCAGTGCATTTTTAAAGTCTTCATTAGCTTCAATTATTTTATGTGTTTATAAATAAGCACAACCTCTTCTGAAAATGGCTTTAACTGATAAAGGATAACTTTTAATGACCTATGTTGTAACTTCTATAACTTATGCGTACTACATATTTTCTAAATAAGCTGAAGCTTAATTATTTTATAATAAGCAAACTAGTTGTCTATTTGCTTCTATTTCTTGTTTAAGTTGTGCGATTTCAATTTATAACTTGGAAAACTGCTATTTTTCTTTTTCTTTTTCATTTTCGTTTTCTTTATCATTTTATTGTTTATTTTTTATATTTTAGTTTTCATTTTCTTAGTTATTTTTTATATTGTTATTTTAAGAATTTTATGTACTTTAATTTTATTTATTTTATTCTTATTACTCTTCTTTTTAATTTTATTCCTTTTTCTCTGATTATTAGGTTTCAACTTCTTTTTTATTTGCTTCTTCCAGTTTAGTTTTTTTATTAATTTCAATTTCCAGTCTTATTAATGTTAGTAACTTATCTTTTAATTTTTACTACTCTTTGAGAGATTCATCTATGGCGATTTGGTAGGCCTAAATTGCTTCTGGATATTTTTTTAACGCAAATTATTTGTTACCTTCATTTTTTTTTGTTAAAATTAAAACCAAACCGTTCATAATATCTTATTACCCTTTTTATTCGGCTTTTTAATCTTTTTAATTTTAATCAATTTGTTAATTATCTTTTTATTAATCCATTTTTCTATTAATTTTATAAAAATATATTATATTTTTATTTTACTTTTTTAAAAAATTAACTATATAATGTTTATTAATAGCTTTTAATTTTAATTTAATTTGAGGCAGATTTTATTTAGAACTATAGATTTAAATATTTTTTTATATAATTTTAAAAATTAATAATTTTAATATCTTAAATAAACATAAATATCAGTAAATGGATATATATTAAAGATTTATATAAGGATTAACCTTATTTAAAATAATGGTTTATATTTTAATTTTTCATAGTTTTATATTTTATATTTTGTTATAATAAAAGACTATCATAGTAAAATAAAAAGTAATAATTAATAAACCTTTAATGTCATAATTTTTTTGTTAATTGAAGAAAAAGTTTTTTTAATTTTAAAACCTATAATCTTAATTAAATTTGTAAAATAATAGTAAAAAAAAACAAAAACAGAAATATTTAATTCAAAAATAATCTCTGTAAATAAGTTCTAAAATTAAAATAGAAATAAAAGCATTTAAAATAATTTATATAGGTTTCCATTTGTATTATTATTAAAATAAGAAAGATTATAAAAATAAATATGAGATAAAATAAATGGTTTGATAAATGTTGGCCATATAAAAAATATTAATAAATCGATCCAAAACACACAGTTCGAGACTATGACAAAGATTTACATTCATCTAAATTTGATGTAAAAAAAGTGTTATATGAAAGAATTAAAAAAAAGTATTTTAAAAACTAAAATTTACAGTCTTGTGAAGTGGAAAAAGATATGGAAAAATTAATATAATTAGAAAATAATAATAATAGTTCAGAGTTATAATTACAAGAAGAATAGATATACTTGGATTAGTTGCAAAAAGACAAATTTTTAAAAGTAATAAAATATTTTTATATTACTTTTATATATGTATATAAAAAAATAAAATATAATGAAAAAAAATTCTTTAATTTAATATAAAACCTTTTAATTATATTAATTTTTTACTTATAAATTTTTGAAAATTATATAAATATTTTTTTTATATTAATTTTATTAGAAATCTTCTGTTTTTTATTTTCACGGAAAAAGGTATGTTTATTGTAAATAATCTTGTTATATGTTTAAAGATAGTAATAAAATAAGATAATTTTGCGTCTGGTTTACAGAAAGTTAATTTTTTAAAATATAAACTTCGTTTTTTATATTATTTATGAGTATATTTCAGGTAAAATAAAAATTTAAATAAATTCACCAAAATAAAACAATTATTTAATTTCTAAATTTTTAAGGGTTTAAATGATTATAGCGGATAATCAATGATATGGTATAAATCATTATTGGATTATTTGAAGTATTTATTTATAGTTTATTATTATTTAGAAATGATACTATTAGTTATAGCTAGAGGTAACTAAATAAATAAATAAAAATTTTTAAATAATTATCTTTATCGTAAATTAATTTTATAATTAAAGGTTTATATGCAGATAAGGGAAGTTATTTAAGAGACCCAACTAATTTTTTAAGTTTTCTAATTTTATGTTTGATAGTCATAATGTAAGATGAAAGTATTGTATATTTATTTGTTATTAGACTTTTTACGGTATTTAGTGCTTTTACAAAATTTTTTCCAGTTTTCAATTATTGTGAAAAAATTCTTACATTGCTTAGAAAATCAATATCAGAAATTTTACAAACTCTTTTACTCTTATTATTTTTTTTAACATTATTTGGAATTTTAGGGGTCAATTTATGGGCTGGTATATATTTTTATAATTTTAATTAAATTAAATTGTATAATATTAATGGATCTTTATAATTTGTAAAGAAAGTTTAAGCAATAGATGTAGATTAACTTAATATCCAGAAAATGGAACCTGGAAAATGAATTACTATGAACCTAGGTATTGCGATACCAAAAAATAAGGGTATGTATACTATAATTCTTTATTTTTTGATAATTTATGTAATATTTTTTAGATTTCAATGTTAAAAAGGCGAATTTTGCGGCTCAAATGAAGAGTTTATAGATGAAATAAAAGGAAATTGGGACATTTATTTTGAAATCCCCTAATTAAATTATGGACTTACAAATTTTAATAACATTTTAGAATCATATGTAACATTATATACAATATTTTTAGTAGAAGATTGGCCACAAATTATGTATAATATATATGATGCCACTGGGTAATAAATAAAAATTCGATTAATTTAAAAAAATATAAATATTAAAATTTTTATAGGTCTTTTTTTGTTTATGTATATTTTTTATTTGTTTTGTTAATATGCACATATTTTCTATTTAATTTGTTAATTGCAATTGAACTAAAAAACTGGCTTCAATAAAATAATATAAATCATCCAAAAGATTCAATTATATAAGTATTAAAATATAATAACGATTTATTAGCTACATAAGGGCAGGAATATCAAAGTAATTAGATATATCCTTTAGATAATGTTGAGAGTACAATTTTATAATAATAAGAAAATTAATATAAATAGAGTTTTAATTAAAGTTAAATATCTAGAGATTCAATATTAATTCAAAATAGATCATAAATTATGTCAGCATTTTCTAAATAAAGATTTTTTGTAATAAAAATATTTGAATTTAATAAAATTATATTATATCTGTAGAAAATAATGAAATTGAATTATAATATATATATTTTTTTAATTGATTTTAATATGGATAAATAAATCATATTTGTTTAATAATTTTTAATTTGAATGAAAAAAAAATTATTATTTGAAGAATTTATTTTAAATTTGGTGTATCAAACTACTATATTATAAAAAATATAATTATTTTTTTTATTTTTTTCGAAAATTAATTTATGTTTAATTTATAGGAAGCCTCTATGTTTGAAAGTATTAGTAAAAATGTTAAAAATATACTGTAAAATAAAGTCACAAAAAGCAAATATGCGCTAGAAAAAAAAAACTCTATATTCTTTAATTAAAATTTTGACAAATATTCTCCAATATAATAAAATTAATATCTATAAGGTAAAAAAATAACTATAGTTTATAAATGATATATTAATATTATTTAAATGTTAATATGGATTTTTAAAGATAACAGATAAAATCTGAACTTATAATAAATAGAATAGATCGAAGAAAAAAATGAGGAAATAGAAAAATCAAATTACACTAATTAATAAAAAACCTATAATGCTATAGACAAGCTTTAATAAAATCTAATTAATTGTATTTCATAATTTTTATAAAACTATATTTAATTTATGTGAAAAATTTGATAATTTTGAAAATTTTTGAAAATATTTTTAATAAAAGCAAAAGTTCTCTCTAATAGTGAATAAATCTATAATCGATAAGAAAAACCAGAAATTATCATGTCAAATGAAGATTTACTAAGTATAAGGGACTCGAAGAAATAAAGTTAAGTAGAACTTATTAAAAACTATAATATAAATTAGCAAAGGTATAATAAAAAATTTTAAAATTGATTTTTAATTTAATAAAGTTATATAGTTTTATATATTTTTCTATAAATAAAAAGTGAATTCCTAAATTAATAAGACATAAGATAGGATTCAAAAAATTTATATTAAATAATAAAGAGCCAAAAAAAATAAAAGAAAAAAATGAGTTAAATTAAACCTTTTGACGATAATGAAGCAAAGTCTGAATATTAGGATTCAAATTCAAATTAAAAATCATAAAAAAATGCAAAAAATATCGACTTTATAAGAGTACCATAAAATAATATAAAAAACGGATAATTAAAATTAAGTTAATCTAATCAAAACTAAGCAGTAAATAGATTAGAGCCCTTTAAGGATGATGAGTAATTTTTAAATAGAAATAATATAAAATTTAATACCACAATGTTAAGTAGCCAATAAATATTATCTAAAATAAAAAAAAATATTCATGAGAAAATATATTAGGATTAAAGAAAGACCTTTTAATAATAGAAGGATATGATTGTAAAAAGAAAAAGTATCTTAAATTAAATTAGATAGAAATCTATTGAAGAAACTTAGTTATTTAACAGTAGAAAAAAGTCGTAAATAGAGATTAAGCCAGAGAAAAAAAATCATTAAAATGTAAATTTATACATATATATATTTTTGATTATAACTTATTTATATATATATATTTTAATATTTAATAAAAAAATAAATTAAATTATAGGATAGTTAAAATGAAAAAAAAGAAAGTAAAAAATAGTTGGATTCCTAAGATGAAAATTTCTAAAAAAATAAAAATAAAAATTCTGAATTAAGTAGCTAAAGTAGTGAAGAAGATTATTTAGACAATGAGGAAGATTTGTTTGAATAAATCTCATAAGCAGAAAGTAATTAAATGGGGCTTAGTAGAAAAGTTTCTTTAATATAAAAAAATGAATTAATGAAAATTTATTACACTAATAATCCTAATGTGTAAAGAAAAAATTCATTATCTATCAAGTTGTAAAATATGTAATAAAGTAAAAAAAATTAATAAAGAAATATGATAAATTCTTCAAGTGCATAAAAAAATATATCACTTAGCGAGAATAAAAATAATAATGATTAAGGTGATAAAAATTTACAAAGTTTGCCGTAATAATAAATAAGAAAAACTAATTAAAAAAATTCTTAAAATTCTTTATCATCAAGAAAAAGTACCTTAACATTGTAAAAGTAGAAATTTTTCGATTACATAAATTTAATGAAAAATGACAATTTCAAATTAAAAGGAGCTAACAAGAAAAAAATGGAATTTAAAAATAAAAATTGGATAATTAAAAGTGTAATATTAATAATATTAATTATATTATATTTTTATAAAAGATTGATATTTTTAACTAATTTTAATATTTTTTAGAGAAATTTGGTGAAAGATTATTTATTAATAGAACTATAATTTTTAAGTATAAAAAAGTCATTTTTAAAATCCAAATTTTTTAAAAAATTCAACCTTTTATCTAACTATTTGCTAAATAAATTTTGGTTCAAATGTAATAATTAGAAAATTCTATTATTAAAAAAATAACTATTAATATTTTTTATATTTTAGGCTTGATGAATTTAATTATCATAACAAATTTAGTACTTTTATCTTTTAATTAATATCCTAAAATAAACGACGATTCAGAGAAAAAACTGCGTAAATTATTATTTTATAGTCCTATAATTAATATAAAAAATGTTTTATAATATATTATTGAAGGATTAATTTTATTTATTTATAAATTTAATAGAAATTGCTAATAAGATATTTTTAGTAATATTTCTTATAGAAGATTACCTCAATTTGTTTTTGATTAAAAAAGGATAATTTGAGAAAAATTTAATAATTATCCTGGAATTTCTTTTTGACCTCGGATTAACAGTAAAATTAGATATAATATATAAGATAAAAAAAACCGAAATCTATTAATTAATTAAATAAATATATAAAATAGATATATTAAATATATTTTTGGGATGGATTTTCAATTGGGACTTCTTTAAAAGGATTTAGACTTCTTTGGATTTTTAAGAATAATTAATAATCAACTTGGAGCAATTATTAAATGTATATACTTATTTTTATTGAATTTATTTATATTATTTTATAAAAATATGTATTTTTATTTACTTATAATTATAATTATAATTATATTATTTAGAATGCTATATACTTTATAATAGTCAATAAAAACCTTATTAAATTTGGCTATGATTCTAGGTGTTTTTATATTTATAGGTGCAGTAATTGGTAGATATTATTTTTTTTTTCCCTTATTTATTTTCGTTTAAAATTGTAATTAATTTTTATAAATTTAAAGGTGAGTGGCTTTTTTATGATAAACTAAAGGTCGATTCTGCGTTGCATGTTTATGGTTATGACCACGATTTGGGTATTTCAAATTATCCTGTTCATGATGAAGACAATTAGTAAATAAAAATTATAAATAACTACAATTTTATAGGAAAATATATTTATTTAATTTTTTATATTAAATAAAAGCTATTTCTTAAGAAGTAATTTCAAGTCAATTTAAAATGCATTCGTCACTGTTTTTCATGTAGTTTAAGGTGATACTTGGAATATGGTTTGGTTTATAACTGCAAGCGAAGGAAATTAATTATAAACCCACTTTTATTATATCGCTTTAACATTAATAGGAAAAATTTTTTTGGGAACTTTTGTAGCAATTATGTTGGGAAATTTTGAAGAGGCTACTATTTTGGCAGACTCATCTAAAGAAAGAGGTATTATATTAAAATAAATAAAAAATAATTTATAAATATTATTTATAATAGTTATATATATGTATTTTATTAAACGACCCTCAATATATAGAATTTTATAAATTTTGTAGTATTAATTTATTAAAATTAAAATTTATTAGCTAAAGCAATAATAGATACATTTCAAAAATAACAAATTTTAAATAAGATGTAAATTGAATTGATTGAGAAGGGAAAAAAAACTTAGGCTAACCTTAAATTAAATGATTTACAATAGTCAGAAAAAAGTATTTAGGAATTTAAATTAAGTTTATCCTAAAAATTGAAAAAATTGGTAAATATTTACTCTCTTTCTTATTAATTTAAATTAAGATATTTATTAATTATAAAAAATTTTTTTTAGTGGTCTAGGTTAATTAATCATATTAAAAACTCTAGTTTGTGTATATTTTCACACAATTCAAAAATAAGGATCTAATGTTTTAAAATAATACAACATAAATGGTTTGAAAATGGTATTTTAGGTAAAAAAAGAAAAAAAACTAATATTATTTTTATTAAAAATTTTATTAAAAAACTAAATTAAATTATATTATGTTATAAAAGTGATTATATTGGCGAGTTCATTAACTTTAGCTTTAGATGATCCTATAGGCGATCCAGATGGAATTTTCAAAAAGATTATTGGTTATTTAGACGTTAGCTTCACAGGACTTTTTTCAATTGAGCTTATATTAAAGGCTATTGCTTTAGGTTTTTTTTATAACTCGAATAATCCTAAAAATATAGATAGTTTACCTAAACCGTATATAAGAAATTCATGGAATTTATTAGATATTATTGTTGTTCTCGTATATATTAATTTTTTTATTGTTTTTTTAATATAATTATTGGATGAATTTTTATATTATGATATTTTATTTTAAATAACTCATTTATTTACATTTTTATTTATAGAGTAGTATTATAGATATCAGCGGTTTGACTAATATGAAAGGTTTAAATGCATTAAAATCACTGAGATCTCTGAGAGCTTTACGTCCTTTAAAAATGGTATAAATAAAATAAATACTTTATGATTTTCATTTAGAATTATTTTTTACAAAAGTTTTAATTAAATAAAAAACATAATAAAAGAATTTTGGAATTGGTGATATTATAAAATTTTATAGCTTTTTAAAATTAAAAATTAAATTAAATAAACATGTATTTTTAAATTAAGAAATTATCAACATATTTATTTTTTATCAATAATAGATAGCTAAAAGTGATAATTTAAAATTATTAGTGGATGCAATATTTGCGACAATTCCATTAGTTGGAACCTAATTCTTTGTAAGTGGTATAGTTATTTGGATTTTTTCAATTTTATTAATGAGTATGCAAAAGGGATAAATGCATTTTTGTATGATATCAACAGATTTATTGGATTAGGTTTAAAATTAATAAATGTGTAAAAATTTAGGCGGAGAGTGGGTCAATTATATATGGCACTTTGACAATATTTTAAATTCTTCTTTAAATGTTTTTAAAATTATAGTTGGAGAAAATTGGGTATAAACTATGTGGGTGTCTGTTGACTCAGTTGGTATCGACCAGTAGCCGATAAAAAATTACTAGTTTGCAAAAGTTTTAATTTTTATGGTTTTGGTTTTTATTTGTAATATTTTTTTAACAAATTTATTTATTGGGCTTGTAATTAATAATTTTAGGAGGCTAAAATCCCAAAATAATGGTAAATTTATTAAAAAAATTAGTATAAATCATTAAAAATGTTTATTTAATAATTAATCATTATAGGATACTTGTTTTTAAATGATTAAGTTAAAGAATGGGTAGATCTTTAGAAAATATTGATTAGGAAAAAATTAAAAATAATAATACCAGAACCAGAAAGAAGTTTTAGGAAAATTTGTTATTATATATCAATGCACCCTTATTTTGACAGAATAGTTATATTATTAATATTTTGCAATGTAGCCATTATGGCGGCAATTCATAATGGAATTTCTAAAAGTGGAAGAGATATTATAAGTACATCAAATGATATTTTTTTAATTTTATTTCACATTGAGGCTTTAATAAAAATATCTGCATTTGGATTTTTATATTTTAAAGAGTCTTGGAATAAGTAAAAATTAAAATGCTTTTTATATATTTATTATATAAAATTTGAATTTAAATTATTACAATTTTTTTAAATAAAACTAAATTCAAAAATAAATAGATTTGATTTTTTTATTCTGGTTATAACAGATATCATTTATATTTCCGGATAGTTTATCGATATAGCTTAAATAAATAATTTGCCAATTATAGTAAGAGCATTGAGATTGGGAAGAGTAGTTAAATATGTAAAATAAATTTAATAAATTTAATTACAATAATATTATTATACTTATTTTGGTATTTTTAAATAAATGATTTTATAAATACTTATATAGATAAGAGCGTCAAAATCTTTAAGTATTTTAATAGACACAATTTACTATCTTTTACCAAGTTTAATTAATATTGCAGCCCTTGTCTTTTTAATGGTATTTATAGGAGCAATTTTAGGAATGAGTTTATTTAGCAAAGTTAATATAGATAAACCATAATAAGTATACCCTTATACAGAAATGGTACATGTAGAATAAATTTCGACATTTTAGTCTTTTACTAGTTCACTTATGATAATTTGGCAGACAGCTACGGGCCAATATTGGGATTAGTACATGTAATAATTTGCAGAATAAAAAGAAGGGTGCGAGTAAAATTAGGACTATGATGACATAAAAGAGAATGGAGTTTAAGTAATTAAAATTTTTTTTATTATTTTATAACATATAAAAAGTATTACATTATAGTGTATTTTAATTTTTGTAAAAAATATTTTATAATAAATATGATTCATATAAATTATATACATATATTATATTTATATTATATAGGGGTGTGGAACATGGGTAAGCTATTTGTTTTTTGTATGTATGGTTATCTTTCTTAAATTAATTATGGTTAATTTGTTTTTGGCTTTAGTGATAGAAGGATTTTTAGAAACTTTAAAAGAAAATGAGTCACTTTTAACGCCTAAACAAATTGAAATACTGATAGAAAAATGGAGTGAATACGATCCAGGTATAAAAGAAATTTTTATTTATTTTTTTGGTTTATTTATTTAGTAAAATTTATAATGTTTTTAGATGGATCAGGTTTTTTAGATCCATATGATTTAGCATTTATTATTTACGATTTACCTGCACCCTTAGGAATGAAGGACGAACATATTAATAATAACAATTCAGATTAATTAAGATAACCATAAGATAATTGTAATTTAATATTTATATTATCTTATTATTATCTTTCTAATAATTTTCATTTTCATTTTAGAAAAGCATAGATATATTTAACATCCTTTAAAAAAATTTTATTTGAAGAAGACATTTATTTTAAAAATTTTTAAGGAATACTAGTTAAGGGTTTATTAAAATAAAAAAATGCACTTTAAAGATTTATGCATAAATATATCTTATAAGGCTGTGATTTTAAATGCTGAATAAAAAAAATAAAAAGTCAGTGGTTTGTTGTAATTTTTTTTGTTATATAATAAATTTCATTGATTTTTCAAATTTTTATTTTTATAAAGTTTGACTGTTGAGTAAGAAAAAATTATAGAAAAATCATGGTTAAATTAATATCCAGAAATAAAAAAATATTTAAAAAAACAAGACAATCACACAAGTATGAATAAATCAGTTTATATTATGGAAAATTAGTTAGATAAAAACAGTGCACCTGTATTTTATGGAAAAGATTTTATAGCTGCTGATCTAATAGAAAGTAATTTTCTAACTATTTTGTAGAAAAGAAATCACAAAGGTAACATGAATGAAGCCAATTATATAAAAGCAAAATCACATGAGACTTTCAAAAAATAATCTTAGTTTAATAGTAATATTTTTCTTTTACTTAATAATATTAAATATAAATTTTATATTTTTATTGTATTAAACAAAAGGTAAGAGAAATAATACTATCAATAAAAATGGTATAAAAGGTTTCAAAAAGTCTCCCTTAAATAGGAACCAAACTTTTAAAAAATAGAAAACTAGATTAAACTTTGCCACTTTAGTTCCTTAAAATGGCATTAATAAATAAAAATAACTTTCGTAATTTTTAAATAATTTTAATTTAATTTTATTAAAAAAATAAAAGTAAAATATAACTTATTTTTTAGAAAATTTATTATAAGGCCTACAAATGTTGTTGATAACTAACAAGATGATGAAAAAAATATAGATATAGATATCAATATAAATTAAAATGATAGCTAAATATAAAATAATAAACTTAATTTGAGTAATAATAATATCGAAATAATTGAAAAATTTGTGCCTAAAATCCACTAAGGGAAACATATAGTAATAAAAAAAGGTTTATTAGAAAAAGATTAATTTAAAATTAGTGAAGATGAATTAAATTTAGGTGGATATGGTAAAAATGTTTAGTTTGATAATGTTTATATAAAAAATGAATAACAATAAGAGTCATAAAAATCTATCAATGAATTTAATAGTGAAATGAATATTTCTTCAGTAAAAAATAAAAATTTATAAAAAATAATATTTTATATAATGACTTTAATGAAAATTACTAATAATAATTATTATGAATTAAGTTATAAATATATTATAAATTTTTTAGTTGGCTGGACAAAAATTTAATATTTTGGGACCTATGGATTAGTCTAGGCCTTTTAAGTTTATGTAGGTTAGTCATACTAAAAAAAATACAAATTATAATTTGTAAAAATAAAATTCTGATATATAAGAATAATTTCCTTTTTCAGATGATGATGAAGATATAGTAGATAAAAAAGAATATAAAGATATTTAAAATGTAAAAGAAAATGAAGATTGTAAAAATTAAAATGAATAGGAGGAGGAAGGACCTAAAATTTATTTGAGAAGGTAGTCTAAGGTTTAAGGAGCAGGGTATCATTTATAGTTTTATATTTTTTGTTTAGACATGATTTTTATATAATTAAAAAAAAGTGGCTTATTTTCATTTTTATTAGAAACATTATTAGTTTAATTGGATACTTGCAAAAAAATTAAAAGCATAGAATTTCTAAATCTATTTTTTCATCTAACTAAAATTAGAATGGAGAAAAACAGGAAGGATAAATATCTAGTCTTGACAAATTAAAGTTTGCGTTAAACAGAGAGAGAAATAAATAAATAGACTAAGTTAAAGAGATAAATTAGAAAATTTTTTAGGTAAACTAAATTATAAATATAATGGTATTTATAAAATTTATAAATTAATTTTTAATATTTTTTAATTTTATTACATATCTAAATTTTGATATTTTTAGGAGCAATAGTAAATTTTAAATCAAAACAGTATCCCAAGTAAATTTGACAGTATTTAATCCAATTCGATAGAACAATCTGACACTAATATTGAATAGCCTAAGACATAAAATGAGTCTAAAAAAAATCAATTTTAAGAAGAGGGTAGTTCTACAAGTTAAAAATAAGTTTTAAAAAAAGAAAATTAAAAAGAAATTTTTAAGAAACTTTTGATAAAATAATTGAATATTTTTAATTTGAAAACTGAAAATAAAGAGATAATAAAGGGTGGATAATAATAAAAAAGTACATTAAATTAACATTTAGGTAAAAAATAAAATTTCAAAAATTTGTTAGAAAATATAAATAACTATAATAAAATCTAAAAAATATTTTTATCAAGATATAATTTATAATAAAATGACATTTTTAATATAACTTTAAAAAAGAAAATTATAATTAAGGTTAGGATTTTGATGAGAATAATAAATAATTTAATATGTTAGGAGAGTCAGATATAAATTAAATTTAAATGGAGAAATCAAATTATTAAAATGATAATAATATGGTTAAAATTGATATTCAAAATAATAATAATTTTTAAAATACATCAAAAGATAGTAAAATTTAAGATTAATTTCAGAATTAAGATGTTTAGGACAAAAGTACTATAAAATTAATCGAAAATTATAATGGAAATAATGATAATATAGGTTAAAATATATTAAAAAAAACACCAAATTTTAGCAAAAAGTAAATTAATTTTGTTTTCTATATTTATTAAATAAACTTGTAAAATTAAAATATTTCATATAACTTTTAATTAAATAGCATTTTAGAAGAAAATTATAATTAGGATAATATTAGTGCAAAATTATTAAATATGAGTTTATAGGATAAGAAATCTTATTAATCTTTAAATTTCGAGACAATTTCTGAAAATTCGAAAGAAAATAGCTTAAATGAAGATGATTTTAAAAACTAATATAATAAAAAAGCGACAAAAAAGTGATTTAAACAACATAAATCGTTAAAGATAGTGATTGAAAATGAGTGAAAAATATTTTTCAAAAATTATAAAAAATATATAATGTTAAAAAATTAGTAATAATAAATAATAAAAATGAAATATATTTAAAAAGTGATAAAGTATTTAAACGCAAAAATTAGCTATAATCTATAAATTTATGATACATAAAAATATTCTAAATTTTGTTTTATAGTTTTATTATTAGTATTTATTTTAATAAAATAAGGTTTTCAGTTATTAATTGAAAATTTTATTTTATTTCTAATTGATTTGGTGAAATTTTTTTGAAAAAAAAATTAGTAATTTATATATCGTTCTAATAAATTTACCTACAATTTTTGTATTTAGTTTATATTTTCAATTTAAATAGATTATAAAAAATCATAATTGTTTTTTTTTTTTCGTGAAACTAAATTATTGGAATACATTATAAAAAAATAAAAAAAAGTATTACTATTTAAAAACTTAATTATTAAAGAATAAATAAAAATAAAATAAAATAATATATTGTTAAATTATCGTTATAATAGCTTAAAAATGAATTTTCCAGAGCTTTTTTAAATTTTGCCAAAATATACAGAAACTTGGAATACAGATAATGACATAAAAAAATGGTTATAGTTTTTATCACTAGAAAAATATTTTTAGAATTTCAGTAAATAAAATAGATTGAAATATATATTTATGAACATATTTTAGAATCAAAAAAAATATTTATAGTATACTATATTAAAAAAATTAATAAATTAAATAATAGATCCGTATAAATTTTTAATTAAATTTATTTTATTGTAAAAGAAAGCAACGGGATAGATGGGACTAATTTATACGTATTGAATGATTAGCTATTAAAAGATGAATTAAAAATATAGAATAGATTAGAAAGAATAAAAATAGTTAACTGTAAAAAAAAATTAAATCTATAGAATATAAAATTAAAATTGTTTTTTCAAAAAAAATTAAAGTATATCCAATAAATTTTTTTGTAGAATTTATTTTATTGAATTTTTTTTATATAAAAGGGGTAAAAGTACTCAAAAAGTATGACCAATTTTTGATGTAAAATAAAATTTAAAACCCTAATAAATCATTAGAAGTAGATTTGAATTCAATTGTAAATAGCATGAGCAAATTTTCGTAATAAAATATAAAATTTAAATGATATATACTTAAGTTTTTAATTTAAATAACAAAAACATGATTATTAATATAAATTTAGAATTTTTTCTCAGTCAATTCTTGAATAATAAAACCAACTAGATACGTAAAATTATTTTTAAATTTTATATAAATAATTTATTTATTTTTATCCAATATAACTTATATATAAAATAAATAGGAAGGAGTTTTTTGGAAGTGAGACGAGAAATTAAATATATTCTAAAACAGTTTTTTCGACATCATCGCTTAAAAGCCCAGAAGCAAAAAGGGTTAATTTAATAACTCCATACAGTTAATAAGAATAATAAAAATAATATAATTAAAAAAAAATTAATGGCTTAAACAAAAATAATGGTTTAAAATATTAGCATTCGCCTATGTCTGAAGAGTAGACATATTAAATAAATATATTTTTAAATCTACTAAATCTATAGTATTTTTTTATATAATAGTTTAGATACGGACGAATTTATCAATTAATAAGAAAGTAATATATAAATTAAAAAAATAGATACAAATTGTAATAAAAAAGATTCCAAATCAAGTTAAAATAACAAAAATAATTTAAATATAAAAATCAATGTAAATGATAATAATTTATTTGTGGAAAATACTTCAAATGAAGATTTTTATAACCAAAATAATAATAATATATAATTCCAAAATGATTTATTGAAAACACAGAGGCATTCAGATAATAAAAATCCTTTCGATTTTTAAAGCCCTAATTATAATTTAATGAAGAAAAATTATAGCAAAAAAATAAATGATAACTTAAGTAATTAAATGCCATTTTATCCAAATATAAATGGAAATTTCAGTAATCAAATTATTAATTCAGAAAATAATTTTTCTCAAAAATAAATTTCCAATAACAGTAGTGAGAAAAATAATTAGGATAACCATTAAAATAAAAATATAACGATAAATAATTTTAGTGTAGAACCAAAAAGTAATGATATTTATTAAAATTAATAAAATATAGATGATTAAAGTGATTATAATGATACTGGTAAAAATATTATTGATTAAAATTACATATAAAATTAGCAAAATAATTTTAGTGAATCGCTAATTTAAGATAGGGTTAATATGTAAAATAAATATGATGATTTGAGAAAAAAATAATAAATGAATTAGAATTTATAAGATTAATAAGAATTTGTTAGATTATATGATAACTAATATTCTATTTTATCATTGGAATTTTTTGACAGCCAGTTTTAAGTAAAATAAACTATATTACTTATATTTTTTTGTTTTATTTATTTTTTGATTAAATAGGATTCTTTGTATATTTATGGCAAAAAAAGTTTTAGTATAGGAAATAATGTGAAAAATCAGATAGCCTTTTAGGATTTTTAATATTGTGATTTGGAATAATTTCATGCATGTATATACAATTTGAATTAAATGTACTATATAATGGACTTAAATACCTAATTAGGAACATATATGTAAATTCCAGAAGAAGGTTTTGAAGTTTTTGAAAAAATGAAGTTTAATATTGGAGAAGAGTTAATAACAATTACAAAAATATAAAATGCATTTTCTTCATAAACAAAAAGATTTTTATATAAAAAATTAATATTGAAATCTGTGAATTTATTTGCCTAAGGTATAAATAATACAACAAGAAGTACAAATAATAATTTTTCGGAAAGTAAATTAACTTAAAATGCTACTGAAAAAGAAGAGGAATAATGCAAAATTATAGAACTAAAAATTTTCCCTTAAAAAAATAATTTATAAGAACTGAAAGATTTATTAAAAAAAACAGATAATCCAGAAGAAAATTAAGAATTAACTGAAGAGGATTTGGATGAATTTAATTAAAATTTAAAAGTTTTTTTGGGCAGAGCTTATTAAAAAGAATTCAAAAAAAGTGTAGAAATGAGTTCACGACATTGTTATTTTATTTTAAAAAATAATAAAATATATTTAAATGATAATAATTCTCTTAACAAGTAAAAATATAATATTTAATATATAAGAATTTAAATTTATAATAACAAATTATTTTATAAAGAACTTGGGTTAAGCTACCATCTATTTAAAAAGAGCAAGTATATTAAAGTAAAATCAAATTAAAGGACAAAAATAATTTAAGTAATAATAATAGTAATGATTCCTAAAATAAAAGTTACTAAACATAAGAAAATTAGGGGATTTTATTATAAAATGGTATGATTTTAAGGTTTTCATTTAATTATAAATGTATTGTAAAAATAATATAGTTAGAGGAATATAAATCAAAAATATAATATAATTATGATAGTGATATTAAAATTAGTAAATAAAATAATATATAATTGTAAAACTCGAAACGAGAAATAGATTAGTCTTATCAAAAATAAAATTAAAATATAGATCAAAATAGCTTATTTTAAAAAAACTAATGTTAAAAATGTAAATAAAAATTTGGGTTTTTTAAAATTAATTTAAAATAAGAAATTAATAATAAAAATGATTAAAAAAAGTAGCTAAACTATTTTAATTTGTATGAATTTCACTAGTACTAACCTTGTTTACATATAATATGCGAAAAATGCAAAAATCTATCATTAGACTCAAACTGTATAGTATGTTAAAATTTCTTTTTGGGACATTTACCAAAATTGTACAAAGAATGAAATTATATAAATATTATTTATTAATTTATCTAAAAATTTGTATTTTTTAATTTTTATTTATTATTTTGAAATTATATATATATAAATTTCTTTCATAACAAGAAATTATTAGTGCATTAATGTATTTTAATAATTAAGATTGAATAAAATAAATTTATAAAACCCATTTAAATAAGAATTAGTTCATTTATTAATCTAAAATAATTACTATGATGTAAATTGATATTTTTTTTTATATTAATTAATTAATCAGTAACAAATAAAAAAAAATAAAAATATAAATATGAAGTTATTTTAAGTTAGTCTATTATTTATTATATTAATATTATCATAATTTTAAATTAATATTGCATTGCAATCAAAGGAATTAAATAGAGATTTAAAAAGTATTTTTGAAAAAAATAAGTTAGTAGGATTATCTTTTTTGATTGTTAGAAATGGTAATATAAATATTTCTAATTCTATATTTATTTAGACTAATTTATAAAGGAAAAATTTATTATGAGTTTCAGGAAGGACAAAGAGATATAGAATTAAATTAAAAAATAAATGAAGATACTTTATTTAGAATAGCATCAATATCTAAAATATTTAGTGCAATAGCAATAATGTAGTTGTATGAAAAATAATTATTAGATTTAGATTAAGATATATCAGATTATTTAGGAATTTCTGTTAGAAATCCTTATTATACTTAAATTCCTATAACTCTAAGGTAGAATAAAAATTAAATTATAAAAGATTTTCATAATAAGTATTTTGCATTGATTAAAATTGTGATTTATAAAACTTTTATTTGAATTATAGCATAACATATTCTAAATTTATTGTATTTATAGATAATTATTATCGCATACATCCACTATAATAGAGAGTAATAATTATAACTAATTTATGTCTGATACTTAAAATGCAAGTTCTGGTTTAAATGTGCCTAGAATTGAAGAATTATTAGTTCAAGGGGGGAATTATTATACAAAATAAAGTTTTTTGGAACAAGAACCAGGAAAATATTTTTAATATTCAGATTTTAATTTTGTAATAATAGCAACAATAATAGAAAATATAGTTAAATAAAGATTTGATATTTATATGAATGAAAATGTTTTGGAGCCTTTGGGAATTTCAGGCTCATTTAATATTGACGATTTGAGTCAAAATTAAATAAATAATTTGGCTTGTTTATATGATATTGATGATTTGGGTGTATTGTATGAAAGTAAAAATTGTTTTAAAAAATAAAAACCAGATTTTACACATTTAACAAATGGGTATATAGTAGGTAATTTATTTAATTTAAATAATTTTATAAAATAAAAATATTGGTATACATAATTAAAAATTAATAAAAGGAACTAATGGGGGCTTATTTAATCCTTAAGGTGGTTTGAATTTGACTTTAGAAGAACTACATTAAGTGCTATACATGTTATATAATGATGGGATATCAATAAAAGATAAAAAATAAATAATATAAAAAAGTTCTACTGATCTTATGAAAACAATATAATGGTAATATGATGGTAATAATGCTAAATAATCTTCATTTATATAAGCTTATGGTTAAGGCCTTTAAATTTCTACTGATAAGAAAAAAATAGACTAAATTTTTCCTGGAAGGTAAATATTTTTAAATAAAACAAGAATATTTTTAATAAGGTTAATAAATTTAATATCATTATAAATTTTTAAGAATTTTTATATTATTATAATAAGATAAGTAGTAGGACATACGGGATAAGCATACGGATTAATGTCTAATATGTTTTTTGATGCCAAAAATGGAAATGGATATATATTTGCTCATAATGGAATGAAATAGTAACCATTATTTTCCAATAAATCTAAGTTTTATAAAATCGAATAAGATTTAATTGATTTATCTTATAATGCATTATATACGGAAAAATATTAGATGAGCTTTTTAGTTGCTTTTAGAATTATAATAGGTATGGGAGCATACATTGGGGCGATTATTTTTGGAGTTTTCTTTTGCTATAATAAAAAATAAGAAAAATAAAAATAATAAAAAAAAAATGACGTATTACTAAATGAAGAATTAGAGAAATAAGAAATAAAGTGATTAATTGAAAATATATAGATTCATTAAATTTTACAATTATTATTAAGTTTAAATTATATATAATTTTATCTATTAAATAAAATTATATATTTAATCAGGTTGAAAATAATGTTTTAAAATGTTTTTGCTTTACTAGTCACTATTTTTATGTAAATTTTTATTGGTATAATAATATTGAATAAGTCATTAATAAACAAAGTAAAGTTATTTTAATTAAATTAAAAATTGAAAAATTTTTTGATACTTTAATAATATATCAAAAAATAATAATTATTGAAGTAAAACAAAATAAAATAAAACATGATACACATGAATATAATGTAATCGTCACTTCAAGAAAAATTTAAGAATATTTAAAGTGATATAAAATAAAATATATAAGATACTCCATCTTTACCGACAGATGAAGATGATAGTAATTTTTCCAATGAATTTCGATAGTTACCTTAAAAAATTTCAACTGAATTTAAGAGAAGTAGTTCCCCAAACTAGCATTATAAACATGATTAAAATTTATCTTAAAATAATTCCGATAAGAGTATTAAGTAGAAATAGACCGACAAATAAAATTTATTAGATATAAATGAATAAAATTAAAGAAATTAAAATGATAATATTTACCAATCTTTTACAACTTTTCAGGGTGAAAGTTCACTTCACGCGAATTCTAAAAATACTAGAAATAATAAAATTCAAAGAAAAAAAACAAATGCATTAATGTCATAATATAGTTAAAATTAGGATTTTAATAATAATAGTTAATATGCATTAAGATAAAATTCGTTTGTACCGGAAATATAAGTTAATACCGGAATTTATGATTTAAATAACAGTAAGTAATATTAAATAAATAATGAGAGCTCAAATTAATAGATAGATGTATCACCCCCAAAATAGAATTTATTTTTTTAGATGATTCAAAAAATTAAATTAAAATTTATTGCGAGCTAGATTATAAATAAAATACCTTCAAGAAGATTTTAAAGGCTTAACAAATTTCATTTTACGTTAATTGGGTAAATGATTTTAATTTTTGATTTACCAATTTAAAATTTTAATTTTTTTATACCAATTACATTAAAATCCTAATATTAATTTTCATTAGAATTATTTTTCAATTGATAAATATAATATTTTAAACTATTTCAGTAATTGATAAGTAAAATAAATATAAAGAAAAATAAAAGCTTAATAATTTTCATTTGAAAAATATAAATTTAAATTTATTAAATATTATTTCAATAATTTAAGAGATAAATCATATTTTTACAAAGAAAAAAATTAAGAGAAAAAAAATAATGTAGAGGAAAATGTAGTCAAAGTTGATTAAGATTAAGATTACGAAGAAAAATAAATGAAATTAAAAAATAATTCTAAGTTAATTAAGTTTTTAAATTACATTGATAAAAAAGTCCCAGTTTATTAACCAAAAAGGTAAAGAAAATTATTTATTTATTAATTTATATGAAATAATTATAAATACTTTTACACTTATTGTAAATTTAAAATTTTTTTATCGAAAGTTCGTGGAAATAGTTATGGGATATAATTTTAGGAATATAGATAATTTTCTACTTTCTTATTATACTAATTTATATTATTTTTGAAAAATTATCATTCTATTACTTTTTTGGCAATTAAAGCTTAACCTATATTAGTCTAGGTTACTTTATTGTAGATATTATGGTAATTAATAATGTTTTTAAATAAAATATGTTTATATGTTAATTAATTAAATAATGTTTAATTATTTTTAGATTAACTTTAATACTGGATATTTTGATAAAGGAAATATTGTATTAGACAGAATTTAAATAATAAAAAACTATTGTAGTAAAGGATTATTAATTGATATAATAAGTAATTTTTCTATAATTTTGTAGATATTTTTATAAAATTCGTCAGAGCATTACGTTAGGTTTACTGTTTTGTAAATAAAATGATTAAATTTAATCCAATCTTTATTATCAATTTAATTTTTTATTTTAAAATTATTTAGGTTGTTCTATCTTAAAATTTATTAGTTCAAAAAAATTTATAATAGATTAGAAATGAGATTTAAATTTAGCAGAAATATTTAAAATATAATAGAATTATTAAATTTGCTATCTTTTATTTTATTCGTTAATCATATTTTTGCATGTATTTGGATATATCAGGTTTAGTTTTATAATTAGAGTTAAAATTGGCTAACAGATAGGGAAATTTAATACGATTTATGGTATATATAGTATTTAAATGCTTATTATTTTGCAGCAATAACGATGTAAAAATAAATTAATTAAATTTATTCTAATTTGCATCGTCATCATTATTAATATTAGAAATTATTCAAAATTTTAAAAATAAAATAATTTTAGGATAACAGTAGGATTTGGAGATGTTAAACCTGTAAATAATTATGAAATTTTAGTTTGTATTTTTAACATGTTAATAGCATGTGGGGTGTTTGCTTATAGTGTATCAGAAATTGGGGTTATTGTAGACAGTTTTAATTCAGAAAAAAAAATAAACAAAAAAAAATTACAAATTATAAATAGATACATGGAATAAAAATAAATAAACTTAGATCTTTAAATTTAAATTAGAGAATATTTACAATTTTATTGGCTAGAAAATAATGCTTAAGAAGAAGATTTAAAACAAGAAATTATAAATTCGTAAATAAAAATTAACATATTTTTTAATAAAAAAATTTATAAAATAATTAATAATTAATAAAAATAAAAAATATATGTAAAATTTTTAGATTAAATAATAGTTTGACAGAGTAATTAAGAATTGATTCTAATAAAATTGTTTTAGGAAAATCCTTTATATTTAAAAAACATTTTTCAGATTAACTTATAAACAAAACGATTCCACTAATTAAGGAACAAAGGTTAGTTTTATAATATTTATATAAATAATTGATTAATTTATATTTTAAGTATTAAAAGAATACTAAATTATAGAACTAATTAATAATAATTTACATAAAATTATAAAATAAATTTTAGGTTCACACCAGAAGAAATGATTTATTAGGCTGGAAAATAGGACGATTTTTCAGTTTATTTTATTCAAAAAGGTATGGTTGAATTTTTCTTACAATCTAAATACCAAAAAAATGATAAAAAAATTAAAAGTTTAAAAATTATTAATGCGGGCTAAAGTTTCGGCGAAATATCTTTTTTTACTGGTCTTCCTAGAGAAGTTTCTATTAGATCTATCGATTTCACCACAGTTTTAAAAGTTTAAAGAAAAGATTTTATTGAATTACTTTAAAATTTTAATGAAGACTATGAATAGTTTTGTGAAATAAAAGATTAAATTATATTTGCTAAAGATTTTTCGTAGTTATCTTCACATTGTATCAGTTGTGCAAATAAAGTAAAATAAATTATCATATATATTCAAAATGATATAAAATATAATTAATTTTTAACTGTTTTTAGTATCATTAAATTGGTGAATGTCCATTTATTAGATATAATCCTTAAAATGATTTAATTGTAAAAAAATACATATATAATCCTGGATAAATCGAAAGATAAATTTTTAGTAGAAAGTAAAAAAGTACAAATGCTATTTCAGACCAATAAAATATAGAAATACAAATTGAAAAATTTCAGGAAGAAAATTATGTATTAATTAACGAAATAATTGAACAATACGAATAAAATGACGATGGAACAGATGAATAAGATGATTCTAGTTTAGAAGATAGTTTTTCTTTAACAAGTTAAAGCCCATTGGCTGAAGAATATAAGCAAATAAATTCATAGTAAAAATATTTTAGAAATTAATAATTTTTATCACATTAATGTTTAATTACTTATTAATTCATAAGGTAAGATGAATTGTCAAATTTTTTTTCGCATATAAAAAAATTAGCCAAAAATAACTCAGTTTAAAATGTATAAACTAGTGATAACGATTCTGATTTCAAATCTGCAACTTCAATATCAAGGCCTACTAACAAAGGAGATACCGGTAAACATATGTATTTTTAATAGGAAGAATGGTATAATAATTAAAAAAGAGATACATATATTAGCTACAAAGGCGGTAATTATTATTTTTAACTATTAAAAATATGTTAATATCAGTGGCGGTAAAAAGATAAAAATTTTTTAATCGAATTTATATTTTTTAAATTGTGATTAATTTATCTATTTTATTAATTTACTATAATTAGATAGGTTTAATATGATTATATAAAAAATTAGGTCAAAAATAGATATAATTATAATAATATATATCGTTAAAAATATAATGATTATACATAAAATCCATATCTACTTAGAGTTTATTGTTTTTATTCATAATTTACCGTTTTAAATAGTTTTATTGATAAAACTGGTAGATAGTCTTGATGAATTTTTATATTAATTTCTACCCCAAAACTGATAAATACTATATTATTTAACTTTTAATTTGTTTATTATTTATATTAATAAAGATGACTCAAAAGATTTATCTAATTAATACCCTTAAATTCCTAAAGAGCATCCAAATAAAATTAAAAATATTTAATATGAAAAGTATAATTAAAAAAATATTAATTAAAATGCGAATCACTCTCATGAATATTTGAATTTCGACTTCAATCATATTAATACTGGTAGCCCTAATTTGTAAAATCAGTAAAAGGAAAAACGAAAACGATCATAAAAAAGGTTAACATTTTTATTTTAAGACGAAAATGGCCGAAAACAGTCAATAAATATTTTAGAACCATTTGATAATTAAAAGAGATCTTCTTCTATAAAATAAACTAAAAAGTATTAACATAATGGTTCTTTTAAGAGAAAATCATCTATAAATTAAAATCTATTGCAATAATAAAAATAATTTAAGTAAGTAGCCAATCCGAATTAACAAGGAATTAATAATACTTTAAAAAGAAATAATAACGGTAATAGACATAGTTTTATCAATAAAAGTATAAAAAATTAAAACTAAAAAAGTTAATAATATACTTAAAGCCCATTAATAAATCTAATAAATTAGCAATAATAATAAATTTAACAATTTTAATAATGTTTGGCCCATACTTCAGGAAAAAGAAGTACATTAGGGTAGTAATAAAATAGTGAATTTATTTAATTAATGTTAATAAATAAATAAGAATAGTAGTAGTAAATAAATTAAGAAAAATAAGAGTAAAATTAGGTAAAATAATTATAATTTTAATTTATATATATAAAAATTAAGTATTTAGTATTTAAATAACAAAGCCAATGGAAATAATGAAAATTTACACCAATTATTTACCTAAAAATAATGTAACAAATGTACTTTTGAATTTCAAATTATATAGAAGAATGAAACTTTTAAGATAAAAGAGTAAATTTAATTAACCTATTTAATAATTTTATTGTTTATTATAAATATTATAGGAGGTTTATCTTATAGAAAAAAAAGTTCCCTAGGCAATATTAATTCATAATTTAGAAAAGGTAAAAGTAAAATTGACCTAGATGGCTCCAAATAAAAAAATGGTTTATATTCTTCCAAATTTAAAAAATATTAAAAAAAGTCTTTCATAATGTAAAAATCTTAAAAAAGTTTAAACGGAAATGAATTAAGTCCGGATAAATAACCAAACCCATAAAAAAATAGTTACTATAATTTATTAAATATCAATAATATACAACAAGATGGTCATACTTAAAGTAAAAATTTTGATGAGGTTATAACTTCTAGTAGACATAGTAAAAGTCATTCCTTTAACAATTTTGATGATAAAAATTTAAATATTTCAAATAAAAACGAAAATTAAAATTTAAAAAATATTAAGCCATAAGAAATTACTTTATAATAATATTAGTTGGGTTTAAATTTGACTATGTAATAAAATAAAAAAAGCTAAGATTTAAAAAATAATTAAAAAAACTAAAAATAATAATTTATGATAAATAGTTTTTAAAATAATGAAAATTCTAATATTTAAAATAACAGTGATATTTATTCAATTAATTCAACATTCAGACCATTGAATAAACAATGATAAAATAATAAAATAATAAAATGTTAATATTATTATATATAATTTTTGGGATAATTTATATTATATTTATAACTAAAACTAACTATATGATATATATCAATAAAATTAGTTACTGATACTATATTTTATACAGATAATTATATTAGTAAGATAATTTCTGTTTAATTTTATTTTACCACATTAATACTATAATTAAACTTAAAATTTTATTATCTTTTTTAAAAGGATTTCTGGAATTCCACAATATTTGATACTGTGTTATATCAATTTTTATTAAAAGTAATAGTTTATAATTGCAATTTGATTTTATTTAATTCTATGAATTTATAAATTCATCAATTATACCTTTATTAAAAATAATAACATAAAAAAAAAAAAAATTAATTAAAAAAAAATAGAAAAATAAAATAAATAGAACGTATTAACAATAAAAATATATTTTTAATAAATAAACACTACCAATTTAGGAATGGAATTAGAAAATTTACAGATAGACAATAGAAATAGAGTAAACTCTTCTATGAATCATAAAGAATATTTAAAATTTTATAGTTAGCCCCCTAAAATTAGAAAAATTAAGTAATTTGCTAAAATATCTTTATTCAAAAAACTAAACGCTTAAAATTAATAAAAAAAATTATAAAAAATTTAAATTTACATTTAATAAATAAAAAAATATATGATATAATTTACAAATAATTTATAAAAAATAATTAAATATTTCTTATAAGTATAAGTATAAATATAACTATAATTCTGGAGATTTTCTTTTAATTTATTTATTAGAATTAAAATTAATTAGATTTATTTGGTTAAATTCAAAATATTAATTACTTTTAATTTACTAGGCCTGTAAATAATAACTCATTTGATGAATTAGGTGAATTTTCGTTAGAAGATCCAATAAATAAAAATTAAACTGATTATAATAAAAAGTAAGATATTTAATTTATTCCAAACAATTCCCAAAAATTAAATTGAAATTAAAAATAGAAATTCTTCAATTTTTACATTTATGCTAACATTATTAAAAATCATTATTTTTACAAATATGTTTGTGAATAATTTATATTGGTCTCGTATATATTATTTTATTATCAAGAATATGAAAAAATTTTTCTATCTTAAAATTAATTAAATTAAAAAATTAAAAATTATTTTTATTAATAGTTTAACAAAATTAAATGAAATTGTTGAGGAAGATATAAATCTTGAAGATTAAAGTAATATTAATTTTGATTCTGAATATTAAATAGCGGTTTCAAAAACTAATACTTAATAAAATTAAAATTTAAAAATTTAATAAAATAGTGCCTAAAATAAAAAAAGGATTAGAGCTTAATCAGATGGAATAATTATATAAAATAATTGTAATTCAATTTTTGAATTTATGAAATAAAAAAAATGTAAATGATCTGTATTTGTTTCAATTTAATTATTTTTTTAATTTTAAAAAGTTATATATAAAATTACTGCCATTAAAATTAATACTTTATATTTGTATCAAGAAGTGAAAAATTTTCTATCATATTTCATATTAATTATAAAATTTATAATATAAAATATGTAATATTAATACTATAATAATTAAAATATATATAAAAATTTGTTGATTAATAGGTTTTAAAATCTACAAAATTAATGTTATTGTTTTATTTATATAAATGAAAATTTAAAATTATATAGTAATTTAAGTATTTGTTAAAATTATCGTATTTAATTTTGTTAAATTCTATGGTATTTATTTACCTATTTTTAAATTTAAGAATAATAAATAATTGCAATAAATAAAAAATATTAAGTAAAAATAATAATAGTATACCAATTTTAAAAAATTGTGAATATAAAAATTAATGAGATAATCTAAAGATTAAAAAAAGTTAGGGAAATTTTATACATATGATGTGACTCCAGAAAGATTTAATTTTGTTAAGCAAATGGGAAATAAAATGGTTTTTAAACATTTCAGAAATGCATTTATATTTGGATTCCTTGTAGAATTAATGATTACTAAAACAAGAATATGTAATTTTATAGATAAAAAATATTTAATTGGGCTATAAATTATATATTTTATATTTTATATGATATAAATTAATAAAATATAGTAAAATAAAAATAAATACAAAAAATAAATATATATTTTTTAATGTTTAATGCATTATTATAATATTTTAAATTTAGATGAAAACGTAGTAAGAAGTACTACAATGAAAAGACTAGGTAATAAAAAACTTAATTAAATAAATAAAATAGAAAAAGTAATTAAAATATTTATATTTTAAATTTAATTATTTTTTAGAATCAAAAAAGAAAGAAGACAGTAATTTATATGAAAGATAATTATTATAAGAGTAAAAATTATAGTAGTAATCGTAAAAATGATAGTATTTCTATGCTATAATATCATAATTTTTATAAATAGTATAATTATTTTAATATAAATTTATTATTTTATTAAATTATATATACATAATTTATAAAAATGTTAATTGTTTAAAATTTATATAATAAAATTTTATTTATTAATTTAATAATATTCAACAAAATATTAAATTCTAATTTCATTGTTACTATTATAAATTAAAATAAATATTATAAAAAATATTTATCTCTAATTCCAAATATAAAAAAATTTGTGTAAAAACTAGAATTTAAGAATAAGAAACAAAACTAGAAAATAAAAGATAATTAACTATATGGGTAATAAATTAGGTAAAAATCAAAATAATTAAAAAAAATATACCAAAGATGAAACTGGTAGACCAGCACTAGCTTCAAAAAGTACTAATTTTCCACAAATATCAACTGTTCGATAATAATAATTAAATATAATTTCGGTAATTTTATATAAAAATTTTATTTTATTTTAAATAAAAAAGAGGATATGATTCATGAAATAAATATTTTAGAAAAATAAATTTAATTTGTTTAATCATTTTTAGTTTTCCATATTATTTATAAATAATTAAATTTTACTTATAAGGAAGATAATGAAAAAAATTAAAACAATTAAAACGTCCAAATAAATATATAACTCGAATAAAATAACTAAAATTAAACTTAAGACAATGTTTTTTTAAGTGAAGACGAATAATTAGAAAACGATTATTATTAATAATTTCAAGTTGATAATGACATAAATAAAAATGAAGAAAAAGACTATTTTCAAAATAATTATTTGGAAAGAAATAATGAAGGCTTAAATGATGAACTTAATTTAAACAAGATTGATTTTAATTTGCCAGATGATATTGATGTTGAAGAATATATTATACAATAAAAAAATGAGGAACATCTAAACTAATAAACTGAACAAGAAGAAAATTAATGGACAAAGAGTAATAATAAAATAAGACGATTATTTTACTAAAGTTTTAATTTATAGTTTTATATATTAATTTTATTATTTTAAAATAGTTTGGAAGAATAAACCAAAATAAAGAAAAAAATTTGCCATGAAATAGTTTAATAAAAAATATTTGGATTAGAATTCGTAGTTAAAAACACTTTTAAGTTAAAATACATAATAATTATTTAAATAAAGAAGTTTTATACCCCAATCTTTTCCATTTTTATACCAATAATAGTTTTAAATAGGTGAAAGTTTTTCAAAAATATCTAATTTTATATTGGATGAAAAAATAGAATTGATTTAAAAAGGAAATGGTGTAATGAAATAAGTTTGGCTAGCTCATAAAAATAGAGATTTAAATAATATTTATAAAATGAAAATTTATTCCTCTACAGATAGATAAATTATAGAAGATAAATATAAGCATAAATCGAATTTTTACAAAAAATTAGAAAAAATATCTCCAGAGTATGTAGTTAAAAGCGAAGAAATATAATTTTAGGAAAAGGTCATATTTACTGAATAACCTTAAAATATTTTTATTGATGTATCTTCTCACACATATATAAATTTTCTAAATATTTTAAAAATTAGGAAAAATTATTTTAATAGAAATCCCCGATATTATAGTGTAAATTAATAAAAAAGTTATTTTTTAATTCAAAATAATAAAATAATTTAAAAAATGAAATATTGAAATTAGGAAGAAGAAATATTTTATTTGCTACAACATTTTTCACGTATTCTTTAACAATGTGCCGACTAATAAATATATCATAGTAATTTATCTTTGGAAAATATAGTTCTTTATAGTAGAAAAACTGATTTAATGAATAAAGAAGAGTAAAATATATAAAAAAAATTTTTGATTGTTTTTTTATAATATTAAATATGATAGTTACATTGATCCTACTTAATAAGCAAGTATGTTTTAAGTTGTTGACGATACAAATATTAAAATAAAAGACTTTTTATACCATAAGTATGATTTTTTAACAAAAAAAATAATTTTGAAAAAGAAAAATAAGGTAAAATAATTTTTTTATTGTTTTAATTAAATTTTTAATTTATAAAGTAACAATATTTGGATAAAAAATTTTTATTTAAATTAAAAGTTAAAGTACTAAAAATCGAAGAATTTATTTTATTACTCTGAATAAACAGCATAGATATTTTAAGATAAATCTGATTAAAAATATATAGAAAATATTTTTAAAGGTAATATTTGTTTTAATATATCAATTTATTTTATAGTAAATATAAATTTTTTTAAAATTATTTAGTTGATGTTTATTGTCTTGGTATTATTATGCTATCAATAATGAATTTAATGCCGCCTGATAGAATATACACCTAAAAGGAACTTGATATTGAATTTAGTAACCTGGGCGATAGGTATTAATATAACTTTTTAGTATTATGTACGCATTTATATAATTTATATAGTTAAATAGTATAATTTATTTAAATTAATCATAGATATCCATTAGCTTCAAAAGGAATCAGGTATTAAAAATATAATAATACAAACTAATTCATATTAAAATATTATAAATTTAATTAATTGATTAATTAGAAAATTATGCTAAGCAAATCATGATTCTAGACCGAGCTATAAGAAAATATTATAGAAATTAGAAGAATGTGAGTGTATAAAGCCATAAATTAAAAGATATTATGATACAGCATTAAGAGAATACTAAAATTAAAAAAAAATACTATCAGTAATTTAAATGTTTATTTAGGCCATTAATTTTACCTATATAATATCAATAATAATTAAAAATATTTAAACTATTAACTCTAATATTAAGTTAAAATTTTTTATAAATTTTAGAATTGAAAAACATATAAACCAAACTATTTTGAAAATTTAATTTTTAATATTATTTTTAAAAAAAGGAGTTATAAAAGCAAACTTATAAAGGAAAGACTAAAAATAAAAGCAATTTTTTAACCTATTCTTAAAAATAATAATTAAAATAAGATACAGTTATATAAGAAAATGATGCAACATTATAAAATCTAAATTAGATTGGAAAAAATGGAAATAAAAATATTTTAGGGACACATAAATAATCACAAGAGGAAAAAGATGAAGAAATGTTTTATAAAATTAATTTAGAATTACTAAAATCGCGAACATATATATGGATTTAAAATTATTATTAATCTGAAAAAACTATTGAAAGCATATTTTCTAAAAAATTTAATTAAGAATTAGTTATGAGCTAATATGATATAAGTGAACTTACATTTTTATGCGTAAATTTAATAAAATTAATAAATTTATATTAGAATAAATTAGAAAATATTAAATAATTTGATTTATCTAGGCTTACAATTTGTTAAATTAGAATAAATTTAAAGAATCTAAAGGAATTTTGAAGTAAATTTAAAAAGATTTACAAAAAAGGAATGAAGAGAAAAAAATAATTAATCTTAAAATTTAATACTATTTAACTTATGTTCTTTTTATGCTAGAATTAAAGTAAAATACGGAAAATTCTTTAAGTATATTATCAAACCTTATGCATTAAATGGGCATTAGATAGAAATTACCAAAATATGTTAAGTACTAGTTTAATATCTTAAGAGGAAAAATATATTCTGATTTATGTAAAATTATGGTTCATAAATTATTTTAAATTTAATTTATATAAGCACATTATTTTATTTAAATTATTTTTAAAATCAAATGGATTGGCAAACAAACTGCTTTTTTATACTAAAAAATATTTTAAAATTAAAAATTGAAGGAAATTGGTATGTACTTATTTTTATTTTTTAAATTAGCTTTTTAGCAACCAGAAAAAAAGGAGATTCCTACTGACCAAAGATAATTTTCTTAAAACTCATTTGCAAATAATTTAAAATTGGAGCTAACCAACGATGATCAGATGAAAAAGTCGGAAACATATTTTTATCTAGGTTTAGAGTTTTATTACATGGCATAATATGATAATGCTAAGGAATATTTTTTAACCTCTTTAATGGTAGCAGGAAAAAAGTCTCCTAGTAAAAAAAATTTTAATTAACATTATATATATTTTATTATCACTTTATAAGCTATAATTAAATTAAAAAAAATTAACTTTTTTTTTATAAAAAAGTTAGAAAAGAAAATAAATAAGTCATTGTCGAAAACTAATAAAATAAGGATGAATATTTAATTACAATAAAACAATACTAATAACAAAATTAAGATAATCAATACAAATAAAATAATATCACTGATAATAAATAAGACTAATTTGAAAATAAAAATTAATAAGATTATGATAGTTAAGAAAATAGCGAAGATTATGAAAGTGATTATGATAATTCTATGAGAGAATCAGAAGATATAAGTTATAATGATAGCGAATTAAATAATAATAGTAGTTAGATGAAAGTTCAGGAAAATTTATAATTAAAATTTATATAAAATAATAATGATAATTAATTATAAAGATAAGAATTAAATAAATAGGAAAAAGAAAAAGTAGATTTTTATAAAAATTATTTAGAAAAAAAATTTTATCATGAAAACGATTTAGACATACCTTTTGAAATTATGATTTATGGTTATCTTATGGAAATTAGTTTTTAATTGTGCAGAGAATCAGAACTTAATCTAATTTTAGAAAAATGTATTTCTGTTATTAAGTAAATTTATTAATAAATTAATTTTTTCATACGATAATTAGTATTTTTTTACATTTATAGGTAATATATATATGATGATAAACATATGTACTCTATCGTTTAATGGTTCAATAACTTCTCTTAATATATTAGAATTAATTAAGTATAATAATTTATTTCATTTAATAAATAAATGTTATATATTAATTTAAGAGATATCTATTTTATTGTATTAAAAAAGGAATTTATGGAACTAGGCGAACATATAGTGGTAGCAATTATTAAAAATAAAAATTAACTTCCTTTTGCATAAGATTTTGTTAATACAATTTTAGGATAAATATTATATTATTCAGGTATTAATTTTAAATATAAAAAATATTATAACTAAAATTTTTTTATTAAGGAAATCCTTTAAAAGCAGAAAAATACTTTTAATAAGCTGTAAGGTTTGAAGGACTTCCATAGTCAATTTACTAATGCATATCTAAAGAATGGCTGGCTTATATAAAATATTTTGAAAGTATAGCTTAAGAAAAATAAGGTATAGAAATGTATGTAAGAGCAGAGTAAATGTAAATTATTATATAGTAAAAATTTTAGTATTTAATTTTTTAAAAAAATCACTATAAATAGATACGAAGATTTTTTAAGAGATCATTAATAATATCAAAAATTTATATAAGAAAGGCTAATTTATGTTAAATCACACTTGGTTTACTAAACTAGAGATGAATACAAAATTTAAAAAGAATTAAATACAATAAGAAAAAAATTAATTCAAAGAGAAGATTATAATAAGGCAGATAAATTATGGGAAGTTTAATTTAGATTTTACGGTGGCTACTTAAATTTGTAACTTTATAATAAATAAGTTGGTAAAGAAAATATTTTAGAATCAATCTAGAGTATAAAAGATCTTTTTCCTGAAGTAAATATTAAATATAAATAGCCAATAATAATAAAATAAATGGAATGTTACTTTATTTTTTATTTAAAATTTATATCACTTTTCCAATTCAATAAGAACTTTTTTGTTTATAAAAATATATATATATAAATTAAAATCGATTATGTAAAACAAATAATCAAATTAAAATTTTAAATAGCCTAATTTAATTTTGAAAATATTTAAATAATCATTTAATTTATTATTGTTATATACTTTATTTATATATAAATTGTAAAAGGTTTAATTTTTTATGGATACTAATATTAATTAATTTATTTTAATTTATATATACATAAATTTTAAATATTATTACTATTATAGTCGCCTATGTTAGCTCTTAGGTGGTATCTATTGGCAATAGCTGATTGTTTAACGTTAGGGTACGAAGAAATAGCTATAGATATATGTAAGGATTGTAAAATATTTTGTGAGGCCGTTTAATAGTCATATAAAAATGACGAAGATTTATAATAAGAAGATGAAGATTATTCAGATTTTTATATTTTATATGGATATATTTTAGTTTCGAATTAGTAGTATTAGTAGGCTTAAGTAAAATTAAATTTCAAATAAAAACATTATTGAATTTCATAATTTAATAGGAAATACTAGACTTAGCTCATAAAGAGCTTGAGGAAGAAATAAATAAACCAGAAAATAGAACAAATTTTAAAGTATTGTAAAAGATTCAGCTTAGAATAGTGTAAAATTATCATATATAATTTATTTATTTATATAAATATAATTTTTAATATTTTATAAGTAATTTTATTAAATATTTAGATATGTTGATGATATAATGGGGAGAGTTTTTTTATTTACAGGTTAATATGGTAAAGCATATAGTAAACTAGAATAAACGAACTCATATTTAAATTTTATAATAAATAACGATACCTAAGATTTTTATTCCGAACAAGTACATTTATTATATATTTTTATTATTTTTAATACATATAATTTTACTTTATTAAAATTGAGTTTAGATTATAATTTTTGTAATTTTAAAAAGGCTTACAGACTTGCAAATATAGCCAAATGTTAAGAATAATTAGGTTTATGGTAATAATCCTAGATAACTTTAAAAATTTGTTACAAAAGTTTCAAAGATTTTAGTTACTTATATGGAATTAATAAACCTGTCGAAAAAGTTATGTGTTAAATGAAATTATTTTAAATAAAATTAGATAATTATACTATTTAAGAGCTCTTTTAGTAAAAATGTTATAGAGAGTATCAAAGACAAACATAAAAAGACTTTGAAGCCATCTCTGAAATAGAATAACCATAAATATTTGCTTATAAACATAAAATTGAAGCTTTATATAATTATAGAATTTTTAATTTTATAGAAACAGAAAAGGTATAATATAATATTATATTTATTTTTTTTAATTTTCTACCAATTATATAATTTTTAATTATTTTAACCCTAATTTTACTAGAATTTCTAATTAATGGAACAGTATATTGAAAAAGCTACTATTTATAAGGAAGATATAAGATATATAATGAAACTATCTTCAATTGATTATTATTTGTTTAAATTCAGTGAAGTAAAATTTTAAAATAAATTATCTATCATTAGTTATTTTTTTTAATATTTAAATAATTTAAAAGGGGAACAAATAACCTAGTTTTGGTTTACCTATAGAGTCACTATTAGATGAAGTTCAACAATTTATAAAATAAAGAAAAAATATAGTAAACATAGAATTAGATCCAGAATATAATAAATAATAAGGAAAATTTTAATTTCTAGAAACTTTTTATTAAGATGCTATTGAACATTTAGAAACTGCTATAGAATAATACTTGTATTAATCTTATATAAATAAATATTTTATTTTAATATAAAAAAAATGTTTAAAAATTTTATTTTAAAAAACCTTTATATTAATTATTTTAATTTTATATATATACACATTAATAAATTAGGTAAATTAGTTAAGGTTAAAATATCCCCTAGCTAGGATAATGTCACTTGTATTTGGGATTGGCTTATTTTGCTGAGAAAAAAAGTTTAAAAATTGTTGAATAATAATTTTAAAAAGCTTTTGAAATATACTCATAATTTTATAGCATAAAACATAGAGATGTACCTTTATTGATGTTAGAGTTAGGAAAAATTAATTATTTAAAGGATATAAAATATCATTGGATGAAATTAATATGTAACTTAAGTTCTGACTTATTTTCTAGGTATGTTAAAAAATACCTTATAATATAAGTTATTTTAAATAATCCTGCTGTAGTAGAAATATTTGTAAACTATTAATGGATATAAGAAAGTAATTTAAATTATATTATTTATTAAATTTAGTTAATGTAATATGCACAATATATAATAAAAAATATATTTCATTTAGGTAATTATTTAAGAGAAAAATTATTTGAGTTTATGAGTGCGAATTTTAAAGATATTATAAAATAAGAAGAATAAGTGGAATAAAAATAAAGTCAGTAATTATCTTAAGAAAAATAGAATGTATTTAATAATAATTTTTTATTTTCTTAAAAAAAATTAATAAATATACAGCAATAAAATTAATTTTTATCTACATAATTATTATTTTTTATAGAATTCACTTTCTTGGGATTAAATTGGAGAATTATTTTAGTCTAAAAGTTTTATAGAATAAATGAAATTGAGCACTTATCCATATTTTAGCAAAGATTACAGTTTAATAATATACTAATATGGAATATAAGTGGCAGAATAATTTTACACAAAAGAATACTCTATATTTTAAAATTTAAAATTATAATGCTAACATTTAAAAGAATTATATTTAATTGAAGATGAAGAATATAAAGGAGAAGATTTTGAAGAAGTTGATATGGAAGAATATTTGGAAGATATGGGATAACCAGTCAAAAGTAAATTTATAAATTCATTGGATGTATTCAAAAAAAGAGGTTCTATGAAAAGCCAAAATAATGATAAATAATAATCGTAAAATGTAAATTAATACATACTGTCATCATTTTAAGAAGCTTAATAAAGCTAAAATATGTTTAATAGCTAGTAAAATGAATAAAGTATAAGTAATTATACTAACTACAAAATAAACAGTTTGAAATAGGAGTAAAGATATTCTCTTAAAATATAGTAATAGATAAATTAATAATAAAGTAATTTTGAGTGAAAAATAAATTAATACTTATTGTATTTTAACTTTTAATTTATTATGTAAAAAAATTCTAATTAATATAAATTGATAAATTTTTTAACCAATTCCTTTATTAATAAATATTTTAAATTTTTATTTATTTATATTTATTTTATAGTTTAAATATATTCTAAAATTTTCAATTTTTATTGTAATATTTTTCAATAAATTATTGTAAAGGTTATTAATTACTATCATTTTAATTTAATTTTTATTGTAATTACTCTGAAGAATAGTTGTCAAAGCTATTTTATTCTAAAGAAATTTAATGCTAACATATATTTTATTATTGAACTGAATTATGATGTTTTTACAAACTGGAATTTTAAAAACTATTGCTCATTATTTTAGAATTTTTTAAGCTAAACTGCCCTCTTTAATTTTTAAAATTATTATTTTTCTAAACTTACAGTTTTTGTTACCTTCTAAATTCTTTGTTAAACTTAATTATTTAATTTTTTTCTTATATGCTAATATCTTTTAATAAATTTTCCATAGCTAACTAGAATTCTTTAAAATTCAATTAAATATCTAGATCTTCCTTTTTTTATTTATATATAATAAATTTTGATTAAATTTATGAATATTAAATAATCTAAAATTTTATAAAATTTAATAAAATTATTTTTACCATTTCTATCAAAATAGGTGAAATAAGTTTTAATATAACATCATCATAAATATTAGAAATTTCTACATTTTCAGCGCTTAATATGCCATCATTGTCAGAATCCAGCAAGTTAAAAATATCTTATATACTATTTTACTTTTATTTTTAAAATAAAATTTCACTTTTTTTATTCATTTAAGGAGATTTGTTTATATTATTATAATTATAACTACTTAAACTACTTTAACTTTATCTCAAAGATGAAAAAGAAGAAGAATTAGCAAAATTATTATAGGGTTGCAAATTTTATTATTATTTATTTTATTATTAATTTTAATTTTAATTATTTTTAAGATCATTGGATTTTTTAACCTATTATTATTTAATTTTATGAATTTCTTTTGATTTTTGTTATTATAATTTATTATTATAAGTTTTTTTTAAATTTTATGTGGAACCTTAACGAGAATTTTATAGTTTTAATTACTATTAGTAAAAAGTTTATGTGGAATTTTGATTAATACTTTATAAACTGGATTTTCTAGTACTTGTTTTCCTTGTTGTAAATTATTCTTAATTTTTAGTATATTCGCTATTATTATTTATTTATTATTGTTAAGAAAACTCTTATGATATTTTTAATTAATTTTCTTATTATTTCTTTTGTTTATATTCAAAGTAAGAAACTTGCTCTTTCAAAAAGGAATTTGATCTCTTTTTATCTTATTGGTATTTACTACTCATAATTATTTAAGAATTTTAATTAATTTGGGGTTAAAATGTATATTCTTCAAACTATTCTTCATGATACTTTTTATATAAATTATTTTTAATTATTTATTTAATATATTCAAATTTTACGTTTGAGTAAGTATTTAATTATTATATTAAATTTAAAATTATATTTACTTTTTAAACAAGTTTTTTTTTCTTCTCTGCACTAACTCTGTGATTTTAATATAATTCTTCAAAGCAACTTTAATTATGAGGTCTTAAAAAACTGTTTTTTAAACTCTAATCCTAATTTTCCAATTAATAAGAAAAATTTCTTTTCCTATAAAGATGCGTTTAAGGTTAAAATGGAAATTTTTCGTCTTCTTCCTCTATTTTTTTCTCTTTCATTTTTTCAATCTTTAATTATTTTTACTATAAAAATAAAACCCCTTTATCATATAAATTTGAGTGTGATTCATTTTTATTACTCTACATATTAAAATCTATACTTTTGCTATGAATTTTATTTTTACTATTTTTTTGTTTATTTATTATATTATTTTTCGGTAAAGGTATATGACTTTATTAAGTTTTATTTTATTAACTAAGTTCATTTTTATTATCTATAGCATTTAAGGAACTTGTCCTTTATCTTATTCTTTCAACATATCTTAGCTAAGATTATGTAAGTGCTGGTTTTTTCGAAAATTAATTTTTAATATTTTTATAATTTTTTTTTTAGGAATTACTTTAATGACTTTCGTACATATTTTCTTATTGATTATAATTTTAATCACTGTTTTATATATCTTTATCTAATTTATTATTTGTATTTAGGGATATACTACTATTTTATTTATGTGATATGTTTTTTTTATTTGCTTTGAAATTAGTTGGAGGAAGAATTCCATTTTTTTAGAATTTATTAAACTAGTTTTAGTTATCTGGTTTAGGGTTTTGTGAGATTTACTAAAATTATACAGATTTTGTTTACATTTCAACTAAATTTTATTATTTTTTTGAACTATTTGTTTATGAAAATTCGGGTTAATGTTATATTGAATAATTCATATTTTCATTTTAGATTTAATTAATTTGATTTTCTTATATATTATTTTTTAAAAAAAACTATTATTTTAATGAAGGAATTTTTTATTTTAAGTTAGATTATTTAGATTACTAGTTTAATTTAATTTAGATTGTTTATTTTTTATTATCATATTAATATAAGGGCTTTTATTATTATTATTTGAAATTTTAACATTCATTTTCAATTTCACTAATAAATTATATTGATTGATCTTAAAGCTATTACTATATATTATAAAATTACTGCTATTTCTAATTTTTATCTTTATTTTTACCATTATTAATTTAAATTTAATCATCATCATCATTATTGTTTGGAATATCATTTAATTGTATATTTTAAAAGTATCGAGTTGTATCACAATTTTATTTTTAGGTTTTATTTTATTTATTTTCTTGATATTTTTTTTTTTCTGAACTTTGTCTTTCTATTACATATTCGTATAATTTATTTTAGAAATTTATTTATTTTTATGATTATTCCAAAAATGAAGAACAAGATTACATATTTTTTGTTTATAGTAAATTGCTTTTAGAAGTATTATATAAATGACTGTTATTAAGATAATTTTTAGCGCTATTGTTTAATAATTAAAATTTCTAAGAGGAATTAAAATTATGTTAGGATAAATTTAAATTGGAAGTATTTTTAAGAATTTAACTTTGGTCTAATATATTTAAAAAATCTAGCTTATTTTTGTCGTTTTTATTTTAACTCATATCATTTTATGTTTTTGAGAAGCCTGACTACTTAAGTTTTTATTATTATAAATCAAAATTTTCTTCTTCTAATAGATTAAATCTAGAAGTAAATTAGTTTTATTTAGAATGATAATTATTTTATAAATTTGTATCAGCTGAATGAATTTCTGATTCGTTTTAACCGAAATTAATACTTACTTATTGTTGTTAATTTTAAATATTTTAAGTTTTTTTATCGAATTAATTTTAATTTTTTTAAATTGACTCTTTAGTTTAAAAATTCATTTATAGAAAATTGCTTTTTTTACCACTTTTTTGACTTTAAGTTTCTTATAGATTTTTTTTAGTTGTTAAATTGCTTTAAAAAAACAAGTTATTTCTATCTTGATATTAATTTTCTTATTGATCATTGTTTTAATTATATTAATTATTTTGAAAATCATTTAAAAATTTTATCTACTGGTTACTAAACGTTTTTTGTAATTACTTTAAATTATTTTAAATAATATCTTCTTGAGATTATTATTATTTTATAATATCGTTATTTTGTTAGGATATATTTTCATTATGAATATATTATTAAAATTAATTTTCATTTTTTTCATGTTAATTTTTAATATTTTGTATTTAATTTGGCTATGCTCTAAACGATTCAAAATTTTAGTAATGCAGATTTTCTTTGTTTTAAATTAAAAGTGTTTTGTTAATTTCTTTGTTATTTGACTATGACAAAATTTGAAAACTATCTTATTTATTTGATTTTTCCGTACACTTTAATTTTTGATCGGGTAATTAAGTTTTTTATTTTGGTAACGATTGGGATCGTTAATGCTATTTTTTTTACAAAATTTAAGGTATTTTAGGAGGAATTTAGGAACTTTATTAAATAATTTTTTCATCAACATTTTATTTTGACTCATTTTATTTACCTAATAAATTATTCAATGCAGATTAACCATCGTTTTAACTAGATTTATTATTATAGTCTGCAATATCATTAATTTACTGTTTATTTAAATAATTATTAGAACATATGTTCTCTTTTTCTTAAATACTCTTTTTGTTTTCTAAGTTTTTGTTATTACAATTTTTCATATTAAATACAAAACTATATTGATTATTATTTTAATCTAAATTATTTTTAAAGATATTTTCCTCCCCTAATTTGTATTTTTTAAAATCGGAGTTTTATTCATAATTTAAAAAAATTTATATATCATTTTTCTAGCCTTCTTTTGAATTTTATTGTATATTTAAATATGATTACTTTTAATTCTATAAATTATATTCATATTATTAGTCATTATGAATTTTTTTTTTCAATGAAGAGAATTAAGATGAAGAATCTATTGAATCAAAATCGCCACCTGGTTTATCCAAAAAATTATTATCTTAATCAGTTTACTAAAATTATTTCATATTATTTTAAATATTTGTAATATCAAGTATATTGGATTAATTTTGGAATTAGGATAAAGATTATATACTTTCTGAATTTATATATTTGCTTGAGCTATAATCTGATTATTGTTTATACATAGTGTAAGAACTTTTAGATGAAAATGATTTTTATGATTTTTAAACATAATATTATTCGATTGAGCTTTAAATTTTTTTTGCTACAGGTACTACATATTCCTATTTTTAAAATATTTATTTAGAATCTAATTATATTTTTTTAAAATAAATAAATACACTTACTTTTTCCCATTGATTATTTTAACAAAAATTGGTTGCTAATTATTCCGGTGTATCCCCTTCAAAGACTTCAATTTCTTAAAAATTTCCATCTATTTATAATTTCATTTTAAAAAGACTTCTTTTTAATCTATTTGGATTATACTCTATAGTATTATACGACTACATTTCCTATTTTTATGAATATAATATTAAATATTTTGGTTTTTATTTTTAATTTTTTTTTGCGTTAAATAAAATATTTTGAATTTATATTTTTTTAAAAGTTGGTAATTAATTTTTTTAAGAATAATTATTCTAAAATATCATAAAATATTAACGATTTTAATTAGATATTATAAACTTTTCAATGATATTATATTTAATTTTAAAAATAAAAAATAGAAATTTTATTACATTTAAAAATACAAAAATATTGAGAATTCTAAATAGAAAATATATTTTGAAATATTCTTCATATTTTTTCTAATATTTAATAAGTTTGCAAAAAAAACTTTTACATTCATTTTATAATTAATATACATCAAGTAAAATTAATGATTATCATTTTAATATTATATATTATCATTACATATTCATCTATAATATTATACTCAAATATTTCAATTTTCTAATTAAAATATTAATTATGCGTATTAATATATACGCTTATTTGCAGAAATCAACTGTGTTTTAATATCATAAACATAGAATAACAAAAATTTTTATTAAATATAATAATATGTTAATATTTTTAATTTAAAAGATAAAAATACTTAGACAACTCATCACTTATTAAGAAAAATTAATATAAAAAGAATTTAGCCATATATTTTGAATATTATATTCGTATATAAATTTGTATCATTGACTATAAAACTATAAAACTTTTATTTTTATATAATCTCTCTAGTATGAAATTTTCAGATAATCACTGATGTTAAACATTTTATAAATATCAGTGAAATACTAATGTAGAAGTGAAGTTTAGTAATTTATCATAGTTATTGGTGAATGTATATTGGTGAATGTATATTAGTTCATTTATAAAAATTAGGGGTGTATAAAAAAAATATTAAAGATATGTATTTTTAATTTTTTTTTCTTAATTATTTCAAGCAGTATTTGAGACAGTTTTAGATAGTAATTATATATAAACCTACAATTTCAAAATAATTTATTTTTTGATTATTAGTATTATTTCTAAAATTTTAATATAATCACTAAAATATAAAAAATAAATACTCAATTTATAATTTAATATATTATTATTATAAATAATTTCCATTGTTTAAAAAGAATTTTTTTAATTTGTAAAAATATTATAAAAAAAAAAAATAAAGAAAAGATAAAACAAAATAAAAATATTGAAAATTTTTCTAATAACTGGTATAAATATATGAAATTAATTTCATAAGTAAAAAAAAACATAAAACAGTTTGATATTTTTGGTTGTTAGCCGGAATTTTTTATTGACAATGATACAAAATACAAAACTAAATTTGGTGCTTTTTTGTCATTTTTGCTTTTTACCTCTGTCATATCGGGTTGCTTTATTTATGGTAAAGATATGTATTATAAAGAAAATCCCAATTATATATAGACAGAAGAAAGCACTGATTTACCTGAATACTTTAAAATAAATAAGGACACCTTAAATTTTGCGTAATATATATATATATCACATATAATAATTTTTCTATTATTTTATTGTATAAATAATATTTATTACAAAAACACATTATTTGCTTAATTAAATGTTTAATTATGTTAACAAATTGATGCTTTGAAAGTCAATTATTTGAATCAAAATTACTTTATATTTCCTAACCTAATTTTTTTATTAGAATTTAATTTTTAAATTTCTAAAAATTTTAGTAATTATTAATTGATATTAAATTCTAATTTTAAATATATATAAAAAATATTTGACGTATAATATCATTTAGATTTGGACTTTAAGATAGTTAATGGAATCATTTTATTGATGAAACTGTATATAATGTCACATTTTAGTAATATATAATGAAGTAGTAAACCAACGAAAATGGAGAAACGGAAACAATTACATAATTAATTGATTTAAAAGCAAGAATTTGTGATGAAAATGATTTTGGAGTAAAAAAAGAATATTTTACTTCTTTAACTTGGCTTAATAAACTTTATTGTATTGACAATTATGATGAAACCTACGTAAGTATTATTTTCATATTTTTAATTTTTTCATTATTTAAGGATTTAATAGTTGTTGATTTATAAATTTTACTGATATTTTATTTTATTAAAACCAATAATTGAAGTTTTAATATTTTTTTTTCTAATGGTAATAAAGTACTAAATGATAAATAATTAATTTAATCAAAATAGAGAGTTATTTTGATTTATCAAATTAAAACATTTATTATTTTTTATTAAGAATTATGATAATTTAATATTTTATGTTTTTAAATTTAATTTTATATATTTATATCTACTAATTAATTTATCCCGTATATTAATTAACAATAAAAAGTCGTATTTTATAATTAATGTTTTAATTTTGATTAGATGGAGGGCGATTATGGTGCAGAAAAATTTGGTGCTATACAAGGATAAGTTAGGCCGTGTATAAATGGAACTGATATTATTTGTAAACCAGAGGAAGAAATTTAGTCTATTTTAAATGATAATTACTGGGCTTTATATGTATCTGATAATGTTATTAATCCTAAAAATTACCAAAGTCCTTTTGAAATGGTAAAAAAAAAAAATAATTTTTATCCAAAGTAAAATAATATAATTATAATATTACATTTATAATTATAATTAAATAAATTAGGTTGGAAGAAATGTGTATGGGTTTTCTTCTAGCAAAATGTATCGATAGATTGACTTCAATTTTAGAAATATTTTTATAGATGATAATACTGGAGTAATTTTCGATAGCTGGCATTATAAAAGGGGTATATAATATTCTAATACAGTCGAATTAATAAAAACTGATCCCCTATAGGATGGTCAATTTCTTTAATTTTTAATAAGATTAGAGAAAGTAAAATAAACTAGATTATACAGAACTTATCTAAATATTGCAGAAGTAGCTGCAAATGTTGGAGGTATTTTAAAAGTCCTTACAATGATGTTTGCGTTTATAGCAGGTAAATATAAATTTTGTTTTTTTTTTGCAGCTAGTAATTATATTAAATTTTATTTTATAAATATAGCTAAATATGCTTAACTATATATGAATATAAATATAGTAAATTCAATATTCAACTTTGAAGATGACAGTAATAATAAATAAGATGGATAATAATAATAGGAATAATAAAAATAATAAAAAAGTGAAAATGATAATTAAGAGTAAAATAAATAATAAAATTAAGAATTAAATGAAAAAAATTAAAACTTAAAGTAAAGAGTTAAAAAATTGATAATTGAATTTATTTAAAAACAGAATAAAAAATTTAAACTTGGATCTTTTTTATCATTTATAAATCCTTTTAATTGTAAAAAGAAAGAGTAGCAAAAAGATTTAAATGAAAAATTACATTTTTCAGTTCAAAAAATTGGTTATCATTTAAATATAAAAAATATTTTGCATAAAATTGTTGAAATTGATAAATTAAAAATGCTTTTACTGGACGAGGATTAAATGAATTTATTTGAGTATATGCCTAAGCCTTTAATAACAAAATAATTAATAAGTAAAAACAAATAAATAACTTAATCATCTGAAAGTGATTTAGATTAATTTGCAAATGACGATAATTTTTCAGCAAAAAGAAAATAATTAAAGTAAGAAAAATCTATTTAAAATAAAAGTTTCAATTTTTTAAATGAAGACAAAAGAAATGACTAGTAAGTATTTTTAGACGCCTATTTAGCTTATAAATAAATAATGCTTAAAAAGAAAAGATAAAAAATCGATGATAGGATATTATAAACTATGGATCATTAACTAAAAGATTAATTTGATTATTTTTTTTAAATTGGATAGTAATAAAGTAATATAGATTCAAAATCAATAGCAATGAGTAATATAAATAGTTTTAGAAATAGAACTGGGAAAAGGGAATTTTCTTAATATAACCAACCAGTTTAATTCGTGTAACAAACAGACTAACAAATAAATAGAAGTAAAAAAAAATCCTTTTATTATATACCATATTTAATTTTAATTTAATTTTATTTAAATTTTAGAAGGGTCGATATCTCCATTCAGTATTAATAATTAAAGCCCATATATATAGGATAAATAAGATACATAAATATAAAATCTTTCTCATATAGATGAACCAGAACCAAGCTTTTTATATAGTAATAACGAAAGTTATATGGATTAATTTAAATTTGAATCGGCTAAGCGAAATTCAAATAAAATCCTAAATCCAAGTCCATCAAATGAAATATTTAATAAAGACAAATCTTTATCCATTTATAAATAAAATTAACTAAGATAATCTTATTAATTAAAAAAATATTATGAGAATGGAAAATTATTGAAATCTCAATATCAAAGAGGAAATAAAAGTAAAAAAAATAGTGCTGAAAATAGTAATGAAATTAGTAATAATAGTATTAAAAATAGTAATGAAAAAAGTGACGAAAGTAAAAATGATCATTAAATATTTATTCTTGGGAATATTAATCAAGAATAATATAATTAAAAAAATAATTTAAATGTTTCAAATTTAGAATCTGATTTAGATAATTCACAAGTTTAATTTAAGAATAGCCAAATAGTATTGCCGATTAGTAAAAAACCTAATTAATTGATAAGTTAACAATTATATTAAAACGAAAGCGATAGTTAAATAAAATACAAAAATTCATTTGATTGTTCTATAAAAGATAATATATGTAATTAATAAGCCTGAAATAATTTAAATAAATACTAAAAATTAATAAATACTTAAATTTACTAAAAAACTCATATATAAAATTATTTTAAATATTAAAAAACTTTTCTAAATTTAATTTAATCAATTTTTTTTAATAATTATAATTAACCATACATATATAAGTTAAATTCAAAAAAATTATATTTTATAATTAATAAACAATATATCTTAAAAAATTTTTAAAACTACAATTTAAGAATAGATCATTTTTTTTTAATAAAAATTTATATAAATCATATTATAGTAATTATATTATATTTATTTTCATTGATGTGGCAACCCCTAATTCCTATTTGCAAATCTACAAATTTTTGTTAATAGATTTGTTAATTTGGGAAAGTAGATCAAGAAAACAAGCTTAATAGGTGGGGTTCTTAAAATTTAGGCTACTTTTCCATATTAAAATTTTTTTCAAATTAAAAAAAAGGAATATAAAACAAATAATAGAACAGCAAATTATGGGACAATATTTACTTAAAATTAAAATAAAATACTGAATTTTTACTTATTTCGATTATTATTAACCATTAAAATTTAGGTAATTTATGTCAAAAAAAATATTAACCAATATGTATCTCTTATGCTGTATTTTATAATTAATACTCTTACCGAATAGTACTAAGTAGATTATAAAATTATATAAAATTACATTTTAAAAATAATTAAAAATAATTTTTTTAGTTTTCATATTTCGATAACTAAACTAGCATATGAAAAATAAATTCAATATATTGGTATAAATATCTGAACATTATTTTATTAATTTTTATTTTTCATAATTAAAAATTTAGATAAATATTAGGGGTACTTTTCCTTTTTTTTCAGTCTATAGAATTAGTAATTAATTAGAGTAAATAAGTTTTAACCTTGTATAATATTTATTATAAACTATATCAATATATAGAATTTTTATATAAATAACATTTAAAATGGCCAAATTACTATATATTATATATTTATAATATAATTAGTAATATTGTTCTAAAATTTATTCTATAAAATCACTACTATAGCTTTTAAGATAACTTTATAATTATAATTCTTTCAATTGAATCATTAAGTAGTATCTATATCATCTTATGATTAAAGTTTTTATATATTTTTTTTTCTTTTTTTATTCTTTTTTTATATTAAATTATTTTTCGATTCAAATATTTAAACTTCATTGGCATAATCCTTTTATTCTTTCATACATTATTGGAAATTTTTTTATTTATTACTTTTATAGTTTTTAGATTTTTCCATATTATTAATATTATTTAATATAATACTGTCAGATCTTAAACAAGCAGACGTGGAACATTAGCTATCTTGGTGAAATAACTTTTAATTTAAATTATAATTTTTTTAAGAAATTTTGTTTTTTAAATTGTTTTTATCTTCCTTATCGTTTTCTTAATCCAAATCCTCTTAAAATTTATTGTAAATTTCATTAATACTTTTGATATCGGTAAAATTTATGGTTTCGTTTATATTTATTTGTGATTATGTGATTATTTTAGATTAATCTTATGTCTCTAGAAATGACTTATCGTTTTGAAAATATTGTAATTTATTATTAATTTTCTATGGTTATATACTATTTTATATATTTCTATCAGTTTAAACAAATGCTTAAATTGTTGAGGCTTTAAAAGTAGGGCTAGTTAATTTTGGAGATATTTCTAAATTTAAATTTTAATTAAATTGATATTTTGACAAATAAATTTAATTAAAATATTTTGTTACATTTTGAAAGTTCATAGTTGTTTCTTGAATTATAATTAGATATATTATTTAGGTTTAAATTTTGGCCATTTTGTTGATTTGAAACCTCTTCATAAACATCATCATTATATTATTAAGACATTTCAAATTGTATATCATTAAATAAGGAGCTATTTAAGTTTTCCATGAAAATTTATTTATTTTTTTCTTTTCTAAATTATTTTTCATATTTGGTAATTTGTCTTAACAATTTTTTTTTTTTCATCTTTTATTTTTAATAAGTATTAACTATGAGAGATATGGTTAAAATGACTATTGTGAGAATTTGAGAACTATGTAAATTATATATAAAATATTTGAAATAAGCCTCATTATCATAAAATTGATATAATATGATCCAAGTTTAATAAAACAACAAAAATAAGCAAGATGTTAATATAGTTATTATCAAAGTCGAATCTTAATTTATTTTAAATCTTAAGATACATATAAATGTTGAGAAAAACAGGATAACTTATACAATCAATAAGGCATTTGCCCAAATTTAATCTAAAATTAAAAGTTTAATTAAATTGTTTATAATTAAAAACAAATAATTTAAAAATATTTTACCTTCAAAAAATAGAATTTATACTAAAAACTTAATTAATTTAATAAAAACGATTATAAATATTTAAACTTATACTCTAATTTTTTCTAATTATTTTTTAGTATAAGTAATTTCTTTTATGATTTATATCAAGTAGTATGAACCAATTAGAAAAATAGAAACAAACATAGAAAAAAATATCACTATCGCAAAAATATCCTACCATTTATTCCTAGATAATTTTAAAATAAATTAATTATGTATTCATAAAAAAATTTGCTTTTATTATACTTTTTTTTACCATTTTAAAATTGCTAAGTCTTAGGATTATAAAATAAAAGAGTAAAACAAATCATTTAAACAAAGATATAGAATTCCATAAATAAGGTTTTTTTATATTATGTCCAATGTTTCCATTATTTTGGTATTTTTGTTCAATATTTCTTTTTATTAATTAATTTACATATACATTGGTTATAAAATATTCTTTATTTCTTTATTTGTTTAAGTTTCAATTTATTTTTCTAAAACTGAGTCATCTAAATTTTATTATTATCTTTTTTTCATTCTTTCTAAAACTTTTATTTTTTACTCTTAAATTATTTCGTCTTCTTTATTTTTTAAATTTTACTCTTAAGTCTAGAATAACTTTTTCTTCAATGTAATGTATTATTCTAAAAGATTTTTTAAAACAAAAAGGATATATTTAAATACAACAGCTATTAGCATCAAAATCAAAAAATTTGTAATATTTAAGAACAAATTAGGAAATTTTTAAAAATAGTATTAGCTTATCAAGGGTTACCAATAGATAGTATTTTGTTATTATAAATTATTTTAATTATCACTTTCAAAAAATTATAGCATATACTAAGTTTAGTTAAATATTAAATAGCTCGGATTTAAGTATAATAAATATTTTATTTATTTTGCTAAATAAATAATGGACTAACTTTATAAGTGAGGTATGTAAGATATATATTATAATATTTCTATCTATGACCACAAGAGTAATATACTACTTTTTTAGTAACTGATTATAGAGCATAATAGTAAAATTACCAAAGATTCCGCCAATAAACTTATTTTTTCTATTATTTATTTTTTTTATTTTTATTTATAGAGAATTTTTTTCTCATTATAATATTATATTAATTTAATTAATTATTTTATAAAATATATTTACTTTCTTATATTTTATCTTTAGGAATACATTAGCCGAAATTGTAATTAAAGTATTTAATATGTAAATCATCGTCATTTTGACATTGTAAACACGATTGGTAGATATTTTCTTAGGTGCATGTATAGCATGATTGATCGCATTCTAATTATATTTAATATAGATATATATATTTATTTTAGAAATTGAAAAAAATAAAATAATAAATTCTAATTAATTAAATTTGTATCATAATAAAGTCATATATATTTTATGTGCAATTTTAAAATTTAAATTAATTTTAATATCATATTAGAATAAATACTTAATAATTACTTATAATTGATAAAAAAAATAAAGTTAAATAATAATATATTTTTACAGTAGCATTATGAATCATAACTACTGCTGCATTAAATGCATTGGCTCTAACAGTATTAACAATAATTATATTCATCTTTATAACTGTAATAAGGACAATAAAAATCGTCCAAACAGTTTCCCAAATTATCTGATAAATAATTACAATTGTTTTTTTCTATACATAAATTTATTTTTTCGAAATTTTCACTTGATTTAACAATTTTTTTAGTATCTTTAGGACAATTTTCTACACATTAATTTTAGTACAAATAGGTATCATCATTACAAATTAAGCAAATATTTTAATTGTTACACAAAATACAATTTTCACTACATTTTTCACATATACCGGCGTTATTATTATTAAAAAAGCTACTAGGACATTCAGTGAAACAAATATTTTTTAATAAATACTTACCACTTTTACATTTTGTACATTTAAATTAATTTTATTCACATTCATCACAACTTTCACTGCATTTATTACAACTTTTATTATAATTTATAAATATTAAAAATCATTTTCTTTTATTTATTTTTGTTTGTTTTAGAATTTTTTTTTTATATTATTTAAATTTCATATATATAATGTAATATTTTTTAATATAAATATAGTAAATCGAATAAAATTGTACATAATTTTTAAAAATATAGCATAATTACTATCCATTTGAGCTATAGTATCCTGGGAGACAACTAACCATACACTAATTTTAATATAAATTAAATCCATTTCTACATTATTAACATTAATCATCAATACAATCAAGACAATTATCTGAACACTCTTATATCGTAAATTGTAAAAAGTATAAAAAAATTACAAATTTCAATATTAGAAGCTAATTTTTTATATATATCATTTTTAAATTCCCTTTGATATATTTAAGTAGAATATTTTTTTTATTTTTTTTAATATTAATAATTTTTGTTTTAATTTTTGTTTCAATTCAATTTCTAATTAATTTAATATAAATAATGAATGATTTATATATTACTACAGCCCTAACTTAATAAATTGTATTCTATAATGATACCTAGAATTATAAGAAATAAATGTTTAAAAAAAAATATTAAAAAGTCTCAAATCTAATTAAGTAAATTAATTATAATATTTTTTTATGATACATATACTAATTATAATAATTTATATTTGATTTTTCTTATACGTATTAATGTATAAAACAATATGAAATAAATATATAATATTTATTAATATCGTTGTATAATTGCCATAATAGAAATTATTGTATTTTTTAATACTATATTAATTATTTATTGATTATATAACAATTTATTGTATTATTTTAAATATATAAATTACGATAAATTTCTACTAATAAATACTTAATTCTTAACTTTTAAAATAATAAATTAACCACTTAAAATAAAGATTAAAATTAATTCAAAATGGCGGAAGATCTAAAATAAATAACACAAAATAATATACCTCCTGCATAAGCTTAACCATAAAAGAAAAAAGGTTAAGGAAATACCAAAAGAAATAAAGGAAATTTAAATTCACAAATATACTGTAATAATTTTTATCTAATTTTTTATATTAATATAGAAAAATCTGAAAAAATATTTTACTAAATTTTCTTAAAAAATTAAAATATATATATATTTTTAAATTTTTAATTAGAAACTGTTGATAAAGAAGTATGGAATTTAACTGGGGGACTTTTTCCTATGAAGCCAACTTACTAAAATGCAAATAAAGATCCGAATAAAGAAGTAAATAAAAATTAATAATTAATTTTATTTCTATAAATACTTAAAAGAATTATAAAAATATCAAAAATTTAAATATAGAATTTGATTATTTATTGTATTTTTTTAACTAAGAATAAGGATGAAGATGAAAATTAAGTTTAAAAAAATAATAATTGGGTTTATGCTGAAGTTAATCAAAGTAATGATAAAATTAAGGGAGTTTATCATTGGGTACCTTTATAAGATAAAGATAAATTATATGCGTATGAAAAATTCAATATTAAAACTGATATAATATAATACACAGATGAAGAATACGAAAACCATTTAAAAGTAACTTTTTTTAAATAAAAGAGTATTAATCTTATTGTATTTTAACTAAAAATATAATTTTATATTAATTTATTGAATTTTTTCAAGGATTTAGATGATACATGGGATTTAAAAGAAACTAGGTATTTATGGGATCTAGTAGAAAGGTTTGATTAGAGATGGGTAGTTATTTTTGATTCTTATTAATATAGAGAAAAATAATAAGACGAAAGAACTATGGAAGATTTAAAAAAAAGGTAGATTTTAATATTTGTATTACTTTTTTAAAAGTTATTATTTTTAAACAAGATTTTACTAAGTGAGCAAGAAAATGTTAGAAATAAGATAAGAAAAATAACATCCAATTTATTCATATGAATATAATGCTGAACAAGAAAAGCTTAGAAAGGCTGAGCTGGAAAAATATTTAATAAGAAATAAAGATTTAAATGAATAAGAAAAGGTTTTAATGGAAGAATTAAAAGTATTATAGAATATAATAAAAAAGGAAGAAAAAGAACTTAGTACAGTTAATAAAATTTTGCAAGTTGATTTTGATGATGAAGTAATATTAATATATGATAAAATTATTATTTTAAACAACAGTTAAAAATATTTTTTAATTAAGGACATAGAGGAAGATGAAAATGAGGTCTTCTCGAATTATTAAGAGGTAAATATAAATCTAAAATTACTATTTTTAATAACTATATTTTAAAACAAATTTTTACTATTTAAAAAAGGAAGTTAAAAGAAAAAAATAATTCCACATAAAAAAGTATTATCTTAGAGGAAAATGGATAGAAGAACCTTTGCCATTGCCTACTAAATATAATAAAAGAGTATATAAATAATTATTTAATATTTATAAAGACTTTATTTTACAATTTTAACTTTTTTATTTTAGCTACACTCACTGTTATAAGATTTGAATGTGCCAACTAAAATTTTACCAACTGAAGAAAATGAAAGACTTTATGATGATTTAAGAGAAAATATTTTCAAAATATTCAGTATATCTAAATACTTGGAGAAAAAAAAAATTGTAAAGTATTAGTTTTAGATTTTAGATTTTATTATTATGTAAAAATTAGTTAAATTTATTTAATTCATATATTTTAAATAAAGGAACAAAGAAGAATGATAAAAAAGTTAAAATTATTAGAATAATAACAGTAATAAAATGCGTAAAATATGATGGGTGGATAGTTTTAACATGGAAACCCTTAAAATATGTAGTATCCTCCTAATTAAAATGTATAAAAAGTTTATAAAATTTTTTTTCAATAATTTTCTTATTTTTTGCAAAATTAATAAATTACATAAAATATTTTTAAAAAAACTTTTTTTTATAAAAACAGGGAATTCCATAATAGATGCCATAAGGATAGCCAGGTAATTTGAATTAGAAAAGGCCACCTATTCATTAGTAATAATATATATAGGGCGACCCTGCAGCTAGAAAAATGTAAAAAATGAATCCAAATTAATAACCCTAATAATAAATGATGCCATAATAATAACATTCTTAATAACAATAATAACCTATAATGCATCCTTAATAATAAAATTTATAATAAAACTAAAAAATTAATAAATAATGATTGTTATTTAATGTATGATTATAAGAGTTAATTTATTAATAAAATGTTAGAATAATTTTTCTATATAAAAAATATAAAATATTATTTTAGAAAAATTTGTAATTATTTTAATAAATGAGATTAATTAATTCTCTCTTCAAACTAATTTTTAAACAAATAAGTTTAACCAAAGTTAAATTAAACATATTCATTAATTTAATTAAATAGATATAATATTTAACTTTTTAATTAATTTAGTATATATCTTTTTAAAGTTGTATATTATGTTTGTAAAAAAAAGAAACATGAACTTTTTAACTGGTTATAATATCCTTCAAAAATTATTATTTTTTTAGAAAATTAATATATTAATTATTAACTTAGAAAATTACCGATAATTTATAATTTATTTTATTATTTATATAAATCAGTTTTTTTCAGAATAAAACAAAAAATAATAAAAAAAATAATTTATTTAACAAATATTTTTTCTTTAATAGATAAATAGATTAGTATTAATTAATAATTTATTAATAAGAAATAATAAAAAAGGTTCCATTTTATTTAAATTGTTTTATGCAAATAAAACTGTATTGAACTTAAGTTTTATGACAGAAAAATAAGAAAAATATAATAATTAAAGCTCCAAATTAAATTAAATTTATCATAGAGTATTTTATTTAGATCAATATGAATGTAATTAAAAAGCTACAATATGGCAAAAAGATGAAAAATTATTTTTAAAGTAGCAATTTTAAGAGATAAAAATGAATGGTAAAGTTATTAGGTTTGTACTTTTTTTTTTTACGTTTATAATTATTAAAAAAATCGTAGCTATTTTATTAAAACAATAGTTAAAGATATATAATAATTATTTTTAATATATATTGTAACTATTTATTTTTTGAAGAGCATAAGAATTTACCACAAGGATATTTCAAAAAAAAATCAAAAAAATTGGGAAGGACTTTACATAGATTTTATATACTAAATGAAAATAAATTGTTTTATATGAAAAATGAGAAATCAAAATAATTTTTAGGATTTTTAGATATTAAAAGTTGTATTGTGTAATTTTAAGAATTTCAAAAAGAAGGGAACTATAAAAATACATTATAAACTTATTATATAACTATAAGAAAATATGGAAAATTCTTAAATATTTATACCAAAGATTACCACCTTTATAATAAATTTAAATATATATTACAGGGTCAATGTGTGATGTTGGATATGAGAAATAATTACAAAGTTTTAAAAATGATTGGAAAGGGATCATTTGGGGAGGTAAAATAATTTTAAATTTAATATTATATCCATTATATATAGTATATGCTAGTATAAAATTAAATTAATATACTTAATTTAAAATATTTAAAAATTTAAAACTAATAGGTATATTTAGCTTAAAAAAAAGCTAACAAGGATAAATAATATGCAGTTAAAGTTTTTAGCAAAGAAAAATTATTAAAAAATTAAAAAGGCTTAAAATCCCTAATTAATGAAATTAACATAATGAGGAAAATGAATCACCCGTATTTTTATAAATATAATAGTTATATAAAAACCTCATATTTAAATATAATTTTTAACAATTTTTAATCATAATTAGTAATATAGTAAAGCTGTATGAAGTGTACGAAACTATAAATTCCATTTATTTGACATTAGGATTGGTTTAAGGTGGAGATTTAAAATAAAAAGTTCATTCATTAGTTGGAAAAATAGAAGAAGTTAGAAAATGTAAGAAAAAACAAAATTTAAATAGTACTTTTAACAATGATAAATACTATTTTAATATATCATTTAAATTTTCAAAGTTTTTATTATTTAATTTTAATTTAGTTTCTTTAAATCTAATAAAAATTCTTGAATATGTACACAGTATAGGTATTGTTCACAGAGATTTGAAGCCAGAAAATTTATTAATTAGAGATAAAAAAAATATATCAGACATTGTTTTAGCTGTATTAATTTATTTCTCTGAAACTTATAAATAAATAATATTATTAATTATTGTATACTAAATATATATTTTATTTATTACTTATTATTTTTAAAAATTTGTATTCAGGATTTTGGACTCTCATTTGAGATAGATACTCCATACGAAGATATAATATATAAAAGGTTAATAATAAATACAAAATTTTATTACTTATTATTTATAGTTGTATATTTTATCATATTAAAAGATGTGGAACTCCAGGGTATGTAGCTCCAGAGGTTCTATAGTTTGATGAAAATAAAAATTAAAAAATTTATGGAACGGAAGTAGATATTTATAGTGCTGGGATAATTATATTTTTCTTGTATAAATTTTATAATATTTTTTTAATTAAGAATGATGAAAACATAATATATTTTTTATATAGATTTACTGGAAAGTAACCTCTAAAAGGATTAAATTAAAAAGAAACACTAAGTTTAAATAAAAAAGGAAAAATAAATTATAATTTGATAGACAAGGAAAATAAATCTTTAATTTATTAGTAGTGTATACAGAAAATAAATTAAATTTTAAGTTAAGTTATTTACTATTTTATTTTTATTTTTTTGAAAGTGAAAGACCTTATAAAAGGAATGACTGAGTTTAAAGCATCTCAAAGGTTTACTGCAAAGGAATGTTTATAGCATCCATTTTTTAAAGAAGTCAGTGATTTTACACATATAATTAAAAGTTCTACATCTTTACTAATTCCTTAATAAATTAACAGGTCAATTATGGAGAGGTATTATATTATAAAAAATTAAAAATTAATTTATAAATCCTTTTATAATATTTTAAAAGCAAAACATCCTTTGGAAAAAATTCTGTATTAGGGGGAGTATAGTTTATATAGTTAGGGTCAAATTAAACAATAAATACTAATAACTAGTTATTTTATAAATAGTAAGCTTGGAATGGAAAAATTAATACCTTAAATACTTAGGCTTCAAGATGTTCATTAATCTCTTAAAATAATATATAGTAATCATATAAATAAACCCATATTTATATTAATTTTTAATTTTTTTGTTTAGAGAATAACATTAAGGGTTTAAGTAAAACCAATTTACAAGTAAAAAAGCTATTTTTGCTACAGCCTCGCCAAAAAAAAAAAATTCTCCAGCATTAAAAAATTCGAATTTAAATAGTCCTACTAATTCCTAAGAAGATATATATCATTAAAATTAATTTTAATTAAAATAAAATTTTGATAAATTTTAAAAAGTTGATAACACTAACAATGTATTAAATCCGAATTAATTAAATAAGAATATAGTTAAAAGTACACCAGATTTAATGGAATAGCATCTAAATTTTAAGATAAATTAATCTTTAGAAAAAAAATACTCTGATAATTTTAAATTGTCTCCAATTTAAGAAAATATATTTTACCAAAAAAAAAACGATAAGTTTTAAACAAAGTAAGTATTTTCTAAATCCTTATTATTTTAAATTATTTTTATAAATTTTGATTTTTTTACAGTTTAAATGATGTTTAGTCCTTCAAACAGGATAACATGGCAAAATCTTTAAATCAAAAATACTCGCCTACAAATAGATATAATTTATAAAATGTATATACATATGAGGAAAAAGAAAGTTTTTAAATTGAAAGTCATGAAAACTATGATTAAAATATAGACGAGGTGATTCAACCAAAAATCAATGAAAGAAATTCATTTTATTTTTTGAAAGAAAAGAAAAATAGTATATTATAATTATAAAAAAGTATATCTCCCAAAAAACCTAATGCAAAATATTCAGTTGATTCTAAAAATATATCCAATACAAATAGTATACCTAACCCTTTTACTTATTAAAAAAAATTAAATGAAAATATAAAAGATATAAATCCGACGAATAAAAATTAAAATATCTAAAGTAAGCTCTCATAAAAATATTTTAATAAATAAAATTATATAGAATAAAAACATAATACTAATAATATATCTGTTCCCGAAGATATGACATTATAAAATTTTTAAATTGAAGATTAGGATAAAATTTAAAAATCAAAATAAGAAGTTAATTATAGCAAATTTAATAAGAAAAACCATATAGATTAAAATAATAAATAAAATGAAATATTATAAAATGTGCGAGATAATCAAGATAAAAATGAAGATCCTAATCAAATAGAAAAATATAAAAAAAAATCAGCTGAAATTAATAGAAATAGTGTGATAAAATCTATAGAAAAAGAATAACTAGATAGTAGTTATTAAATAAATGAAGAGGATTAAGAATAGTTTCCAAACAAACCTCATAAGTATAATCTATAACTGTAAAAATGGAAAAAAAATATAATAAATCCTATTAAATAGGTTTAGCCCAAATAAGATTATATGAAGAATTCAAATAATATGAAGAATTCTGGATAAAATTAAATTTCTAATCAGAATTTTTTATCTTAAAGTAAATAAATATAGCAAAATAATTTATCATAAGGGAATGAAATTAATAGAAGTTAAAACCAAATATTAGCATTAAGATAAAGGTAAATAAATGAATAAGCAAATTAAAATTAAAATTAATATTAAAATACTTCTAATTATATTAATAATAAACGTGGTAGTACTAATAATATAATATAAAATAGCAGTTATTATGTTAATTAATCAAATAGTATAAATTAATAATTAACAAATAGTAGCTAAAAAAATTCTTTTCGAATTGCAAATTAAATAAGACCTTAATAAAAATCTAATATTTCATCATATGGGTATTTATAAATATGTGAGGAACACAATGGTTCTGTTAAATTGAAAAATTGATCTATAATATTGTTATTAAATGTTTAAAATTAAATTAACTTATAAATTATATAAAATTTTTAACAAAGATATAAAGGTTCTTTAACTTTATTTTATATATTTAACTTTAAACTTAATTAAGTAATTTGTAAAGACTTCTTTTATTATAAACGTAAAATAAAAGTTAAAAAATAAAAAAATTTAAAATTTTCAGTTTTCTTTATTTTCTTCTACTTATTGTAAAGATAATCCGGCATCAGATTTGCCTTCCAAAGCTATATATGATTAAGAAACTTAATTTCTTTTTTTTAGCAACCAATATGTTAATGCAAGTACTATTGCAACTCCCAATATTATACATATTATAATTATAACTGTATAATTGGAACCGCTATCAGGGTAGCCAGGATCTATCATAAATTAAATGGTGTTATTAGTTTAGCCTGAAAAGGAATTTTCTAAAGTTAAAGACAAATTTTGGGTTTCAATTTCATCTATTTATTAAGTATTAATTTATAAAAAATTAGTTAAAATTATATAAAATAAAGAAATATAAACTTTTACTATTTAATGTAAATAGTAATCTATTTGGGTAGTAATTTAAAAATAACAATTTTTAATCGAAATCTCTAATATCAGTATAAGCTATTGAGTATCCACCTTTATTATTTTCGTATACTATATATGATAATTATTCCGATTTATCAATTATATTCTTCCTTAATTGATACGAGCCGTCGAAGGCCTACAATTTGGCCCTAGAATTATCATCAGTATTTTTTTTTTCTTTTTGCTAATTTTTACTTTTAAGGTTATTTTTTAAATCCTAATTAGTAATAACGTTGTTTTTTTCATCTTATATATTGTAAAAAGCAAGTATCGTTTAGTCTGCACTAGTATAAGAAGTTATTAAAAGGTTTTTAAAAATATCTATTTTAGGGAATGCTTCATAATATCCATAGTTATTAAAAATTTATACTATTTATGTATTTGATTCATCGTAAATCTAATCATATAAAATTATTTTATTTTTTTATATATATAATAAATAAAAATTAATGAAAATTAATGGAATTACACTTAACCCTTCTTCTTATTGAGAAAGTTAAAATGTAAAATCGATTTCGTAGGATGCAGTATTGGAAGTCATGAAAATTATTTAATAATGAACGAATTCCGAATTTTTAATATATTCTTATTTAACTAGCTTTGAATAGGTAATAACGGTTTCATCATTTACAAATAAGTCATGGTTTAAAATAAGTTAATCAAAATCAACATTTTTTAAACCAAAAGGTAGATAATTTTGGGAGGTATCAAAATCAAAAAATGTAATTAGATTTTTATCCTCATCTTTTTCATTTATGGTTTATACAGTTAAGACTTTTATATATTTCTAATAAAAATATTTAATAGGTGAGTGAATTAATATTATATATTGTAGTTAAGTGATATTATTTTATAATAAAAATGTTAAATTTTTGAAAATATTACGCTTTTTTGGCTAGGAATTTAATCTAAGATTTAAAAAGACACGAAAGTATTGTATTAAGAAGCTTTTTAAAATAATATTTAAGCATAGTTTTTTTCACTTTTTTTGTCTTGGTCTAAAGAATAAATAAAGAATTATGATGCTTATCCTTCAGGCGATGAAATAAAATAAAGTACTCCATTATGATAATACTAGTTTTCATTATGGAAATTTTAATAACCATAAAAATTATTGTCTATAAACAATTATTGATAACCATATTATTCTCCATCTTTGTTATTATTCTCTTTCTAAATATTATTATTGAAAACTTTATATACAGATAATGCAAATTCATCTACGTCAAAACAATACATAATTACCTATATAATTTTTTTTTATTTATTTAATAATTATTTTATTTTAAAAAAGTACTAATTACAAAGTCTATATCACCATCTTAATTTTCTACTAATTGTATATATTTACATAAAATATCATCTTTAATTTCCGAGTAAACATATTTTAATTTTTATTAATTATCCAAAACCAAAATTGAATAGCTATCAAACTTTATTTAAAATATAAAATTTCATGATATTTATTATATATATATAACAATTTTTTTATACAAAAATAAAATTAAATATATTTACGTTTTCCTGAAGTGCATAAATTTGCTTTTGATGCTCATTATACTTTATATCAATTATATTTTACAAAGTTTCTTATTATCCGTCTATTTTTTCTACAACTTGATATAGTGTAAAATCTGTTTCTTAACAATTTTCACATTAAATATTAAATTTTTCAACACTTCCTGACCTTGTTGAAAAAAATAAAAAAAAAATAAAAAAAAAAATAAAAAATAAAATAAAAAATAAAATATGTTAATAATTTTATTATTTTACCACCAATTCGTTGTGTCAAATTCAAAATATGCAGGATATTTTTTATACCCATATAGTTACAATTGGTTTGTAGATTAGGATATTCTGTCTTCATCCAAATAAATTTTTGTTTAACTATTTATTATTTTTACGTCATGTGATACCGCTGATTCTGAACCTAAAATTTTAATTTATAAATTAATTTTTTTACAAATTTTTTAATTTTTTAAATTTTTTTACCGTCATATCCAATAAGTGTCAACATTAAATATATTTGTACTATATAAATATCTTCATTTAAAATGTGGGGCGTTACTATAAGTTATCTTTAAGAGCTTGCTCTAGCAAAAAATTTTTTATTTTTTCCATATTGTATATGGAGATAATCGGCGTCTGCATCTCCTCCCACATCAATGGTTTCTTTCCTAATTTAATTATATTAAAATTAAAACTTTTTAGTTATTACATTTTTATTTATATTTAAATTTCTTGAATTTAATAAATTGCAAAAAAAGTAATAATATTTTTTAATTTTATTATATACCCTGTTATTGAAGCATTATTTTCAATATCAATTACTTTATAAAGAGTTTACAGTCTACTTACTCCAGATTTATATACTAAACATTTTAAATTTTCTTAATTATTCTCTGCCGACTCTATAGCTAAAACATAAATTAAACCAGTATTAGGACTGAAAGTTATTTTGAATGGGCTTATGAATTCATAATCATAAATAGGATAGGTCTAAATTGTATTATAAAATAAAATTTAAAAGAAATAATAATAAATTAGCAAAAAATATAAAAGTTTACAAATCTTTTTTCACCAGAAACATAGTCTAAATTTTATAAAGAATAATCTTATATGACATCATTCTAAAATAAAAATTGTAAATAAGTTAATTTAAATAAAAAAAATGAACTTTTATAATAAAAAATTATTATTTTACTGCGTAAGCAACAACAAAAGAATTCGGGGCTACAAAATGCCTTGCATTAATTGTTGTTTTCAATGGTATCATACTTATATATTTAGGTTGGTGACTTTCAATACTAACTATTAAAATTTATTTACTACTTCTTATAAAAATTACATTTGCTTATTAATCATTAACTTAAACTTCTTAAGGATACCATTGGTCTGCTGTCTCTACCATTTTCCAGTCTTAAACTGTCTTAAATAAAATTAAATTTGATTTTATGTATATACATACATTACTATATACTTTTTATTTTTAATAAATATTTAATTTATAAATTAAATTTTATTTATTATAACTTACTGTTTCATCTATGGTGCTCATTTCTTGAACGTCACCGGTAAATTTACTAAAGATTTTAACTTCTCTATGTTTTTTTCCTTCAGCTACCACATACAAAGTATTGGATTATAAAGTGATTGAAATAATTTAAAAAATTTAATCTTAATTTTCATTTATATCTTGTATAAACCAAAGTTGTCCTAGTTATTTTTCTGACATATAATAAAAATAAATTCTTGTATCTATGTCTTTGTAAACTATGGCCATTGACTATTCAGACTCGCCCCATGAGCCAAAGGACACAGAAAGTATGCTTCCTTTTGTAACTAACTAATCTGAAGTTTAAAATTAATAAAAAATAAATATTTTAATAAATCTATTAAAATTATCTTATTACATAAAATTTTTATATTTTTTATAAATTTTTACTTTTTAATGTGCAATCAACATTTATAGGTTATACTTGATCAGGAACACATTTGTAAATAAACATATTATTTTCTGAATCTACATGAATAGAAAAGAAATTATCAGTATTATCACTAAAAGATACAATTCTAGTTAAAGACCTATATTTTATTAAATTATTAAATTATTTAATATTTGTATATATGTAAAGTTTATGCAAAAAATATTGATGAATACCAAATTTTATCTTGAAATTTGTCATACTTAAAATTTGATTTTTAAGGTTAATCTACAAATATTTAGTGTTTATTTTCAGAGCCCTTATATACAAATAATAAAATTTATTCTATTAATTATTAAGCTAAATAAAAAATAATTAATTAATTTACAATTTAGTTTTTTTCATACATATTTTCTACTTAATAACTGATATTAGGACCAACCCAGTATGGGTCCAAAGGAATAAAAGTTTATAGACCTTATTAATAATTATAATTAATAAATTAATAAAAAATAAATAATATATAATACTAAACATTAAAAATAATTAATAAATAAATAAGTAAATGAGTTTTTTATTGATACTAGTTTGATAAGAAAATTCCTATGAAGTTGGGTAATCAGTTTAATGTATAGATTTGGAGTCAGCTTCATTTAAAATATAACTATGTATATTAAGCACACATTCTTTTTTTTCAGAAAAATCAGTCGAAGTACCTTTTATTTTTAAATAAGTGTTACTTTCTTTATTGTCATATTAAACTGCGTCTATTTAAAGAGAAGGTTTTTACAACGCGTAGTTTTAAACTCCTTATTAATTAATAATGTATAAATTTTCAGAGTACCATAATAAAAAAGCGTCTGCATCTAAAATTTGGGCAAATTAATTAGTTTTTTAAAGATCTCCTCTTTTAAAAACTGAAAGTACTTTTCCTTATTAAGCTATAATATAATTTGCACTTGATTACATTTAAATAGATGAAATTATTTTGTTTTCTACAGGGTATGAATATTTTTTTATAGGTTCAGAATCTAAAGTTTACATATGATACTCTACTATTTTGGTTTCTTCTGCGATAAGCTGAAATTAATATAAAATATTGTATGAAGTAAAATATATAAATGCAATTTTTAAAATTGATTTAATATTTAATAATGATTATCATATTATTCTAATTATTTTTTTTTTTTTTACCATTTATACGGTAGAACCCTAATAGTCTACAGCTATTCCATATCTTGAAGTAGGAATTATTGTTGGAGGTAGGTAAATTTTATACCATGTAACTTTATTTGCTTTATATTCAAAAAATATGACACCTTGTGTATGGTCTAAAATATAAATTATATTTCCCAAACTATCGAAATCAGCTATTTTTAATTTTTTTAAATCTTCTGAAAAATCTAAATATGTAAGTGGCCTATTTGGGACTAGGTAGCCATTCGGGTAATCTTCTGAAGAATCTGGAATATATCTAAAAAAAATATTGAAATTTTAAATAGTAAAATTTTTTTTTATTTTTTTTTATATTTTTACCTGAAAATGTTTAAATATCCCTCTAAATCTTCTTCTTAATTATTTTACCAGTCAAAAGAAACAGCTTATAATAAAAATTTTTAAGTGAAACCATTTTTAGAAGTATCGTGAAGTACGGATTTTCTTTTAAATGGTTTATAATTTAAATAACAATTATTTAATTTGCCGTGACTAACATTATTGCCATTAATAATATAATAGTAATTTTCACAAAAGTATTCATTTGATAAACTAGGATCTGAATACTAAATACAGTCTACTATACTTGTCGTTTCATTTATCATTGTTATATCAAAACATTTTACGCTTTCTATATCTGGAAGTTCTATTTTTTCATAAGTAGGAGGTATCTTTATTATAAAATACATTATATTAATATAATCATATGTATGATATTAATATATTTATCTTATATAATATTCAAATATAATTATTTGTATCTAAAGTTTTTTAATAATTTTTTTTCATAATAGTAAATTTTTTAGCTATTACAGTTTTTGTACTTTCACCATAATAAATATTATATTATTCTTTATTAGTTTCTGATAGTATCACACTGTGAGCATTTCCACTAGTTTAAATTAATATATCAGCATTTAGTATAATTCCTAAAGGATCTTCCGACTAAAATAACAATTTTTTAATAAATTTCGACTAAATTTTTTATAATCTAAATTAGAAAAAGTATCTTTAATTACGTCTGATTACAGCTATACTCTGTTTTAAATTTAATATTACAGTCCATTATCATAATCTATTTCATCTACCCAAAAAATTTCACCTATTATTTTTTAAAAATAATTCGGTATATTTAAAAAAAAATAAAACAATTTCTTGTGTAAATACCATCATTTTGTTGGTATTATAGTTTATATTCCATATTAAATCCTGTAAAATATTGACTCAAGTAAAGATCTAATTTCTCATTGATTGTTGCATAGTGTTTTGTATTTTGATAATTTTTATTAACTGTACATGCACTTTGGCTATTTGCTATGGTTAAAAATATGTATAAAAATACAATTGTATTGAGTATTTTAGTTTTATGCATAATTAAATTAATAAAGTTTATTAATAAATTTTGATCTAAATATTTATTTATTAAAAATTTTTTGTTTTTGTTTTAATATTTTTTAATATAATTGTAATTCTATATTCTATCTGAAAAAATTATTATATTTATTCTTTTAGAGTTTTATTGATAATGAAATAATATTCTATTGCTTCTCATATTTTTTTATCAAAATACAGATATTATTAGTTGATATATGAAATTATAAAATAATTAGTAATTGATTCTTAAATTTTATAATTTCCATAATTTATAATAAATTATTAAAAATATAGAGTAATATTTTTTTTAATTATAGCTAATTATCCGAATATTTTTTATTTTAAATTAATTATAGGTCTAAAAACTTTTATAGTAACATTATTTAATTATATATATATAATTTTTTCATTTATTTTTTCAAGCTTTGGTAGGCTCTTACAAGCTAAATCCTGCGTCTGATTATTCTTATTTCATATATTAATATCCCGTATTTTCTTAGGCGCCTGCGAATTTCCATTTCCAAATAAAGAATGCTACACCAGCCAAAACCAATAAACTGCCAATTACAATTAAAGCAATTGCCCAGCCAGGAATTCCACTACTAGGTTCTTTATAGCTTCCATAATTTACTTTAAGTTAAAATGAATTTTAATATACTGAATAATCGCTTAATAGGTGGATATTAACGGTTTAAGGCTCAAATTCTCCTCTTGTTTCTATAGAAATTACGTGGGGAGTGAAATCCAATTAAATTAAAGAAAGTGTTTCAGAAAAATCAGTTGTTAAAAGACTGGCTCCTTCACTGTAATTAATGATAAAAAAAAATTATATTTAAAATTTAATGGCATATATTAATTAGTAAATTTTAGTATTATTTGAAATTAAATTTAAATTTTAATTTTTTATTTATTTACTATTTAGGATTGTTAAATAATGCAAATGAAAGCATAGGGTCAGTTTCGTCGAAATATGTGCTAGTTAAATCAAAGACGTATCCGCCTTACATAGTGTGTAATGGAACATGGGAATCGTCGGATAAAATTCTTCTATTTCCATTTTATATTAATTTATCAGTTTCTGTGTGTAGTTGATACATAGCTAGAGTTACATCGTAACTTTCTAAATTCATATAAGCAACCGCCAAAGTGTTTCCTAATACTTCAATATAGTCGAACAAGTAAGCGTCTCCGTAATTATTATAAACGTTCATAATTTCGGATTTAGATTTTACAAAAGACTTTTAAAAAAATAATAATATTTAATAAAAAAAAATATAAAAATCTAAAAAAATAGATAATTTAATTAAAATTATTAAAATATAAATTACTGATTGTTTTAATATGTCAGACTGGTCTAATTAGAATTCCAAAGCCATTTCGTACATAGCAGTATTATCAGTCATAACAATAACTCTGTAAATTACGTTATCTTTGGTGGCAGTACTGTATTCGTGCATATCTATTAATTTTATTCTTTTTATTCTAGTTTCATCATTAACAAATAAATCATGAGTTGCGACAAAAGTTTCGTAAACTATAAAATCTAAACTGTCGAAGTCCATTTTCGGTTTAAAACTGTTTAAAATATCTAAAGAAATAAACCAAATTCTTCTTTCAGAGGGGTCGACGCCGTCGGGGGAGTCAGTGACAAATAATTTGGCGAATTATTAAGAAGCCTTTAAATAAAAGTTAATAATTAATTTTATAAAAAAAAATTAAGAAAAAAATCATTTATATTCAAATTTTTTTGTTAATAATTAGATATAAGATGATTATTTATTATTTATTATTTATATTCTATTAAATTAACTATAAATCATATTTAATTAATATTAAAATTTGTTTATGTTTATTTTTTTATAATTTATTTTTACCTGGTCATTAGTGATAGATTGGTATTCTACAAAGAAAGAAGTGGGTGTGAAATTTGGGGCAGGAATAGGGTCAACGAATCTAGAGTGAGTTATTTTATTAACCAAACCAGCACAATTTATTTTTTTTTTATTTTCAGTAATTGTGTAACTATCTGTCGAATTAAAGATATAAATTCCGGGATTTTCACTCTTTTAATTTACAAATAAACCACCATGGAAGGCTTAGTATTGATCTCTATTATTTAAAATAATGTATGAATTAAATAATAATTTATTACTTTTTTTATCTATATAATTATGTATTAATTTACCTTTGAATAACTCCTTCTTCTTGGTCTAATTCACATAAATAATATCTACCACTATCATTATTATCATCTCCATCTTCATCGCCATCATCTTCACTTTCATTTAAAGAATGAGAATTATTTTATTCATAAATTTACTACATATAATAGTAGCTAACATCATAATCAAAACATATAACCAAGAACTAATTTAATTTAATAAAATTAAGCTTTATAAGCTATTTTAAAAAATTATTAATTTACTGATGAATTAATTAATTCATTGTCATAATCATAAACGGGCATAAAATAAGTACATTCTCCAGAACTTGTGTCCACATCAAGATAATTATATACGTATTCATTATTACCATCGTCGGATAAATAACCTAAAAGTTATTTTCCTTTTTCTTAGTCATACTAATAAATTAAGATATTAAATATAAATAATGAAAAATTATATTAAAAAATAACGAAAATTAAATTAAAAAATAACAAAAATTAAATAAAAAATAAGGAAAATTAAATGAAAAAATAACGAAAATTATACAAAAAATATACTAAAAAATAAATTTAAGCTTAATTTAATCTATTAATCAAATAAAAATATAAGCGATAAAATGCTTTTAATTTATTTATATTTTTTTTCTTTTACCTTCAAAAAGACCAAATTTCCATCATAATTTTGCACATCATATATATAATTCATATCTTACAAAACTTTATTTTCAGTGTCTCTGGACACAATATTTTTAAGTTAAATTTGATTATTACAAACCTCAGGGTCTTCTTCGCAAACAATCATCATTTCCACGACACTTCCGTTATACCACTCTTTTACGTTGGCTTTAAAAGAGGCCGAATCTTAGTTGTCAGCGTATAAATCGCCGGTGTCTTTTTCTATTATGTCGTTGTAAATTATTATATTAGTTTGACTGTTAACTAAAGTAACTTCGTGTTCTATTTATTTTGAGCTTCCGCTCCAGTCGCACATTAGCATGTTAATTTAAACGTTATCAACGTAAATATTTTTGTTTCCGAATTTTAAAGGCACTAACTGGACGTTTTCGGAGGCGGGAGATTAAAAGAATTTTTATTTATCGTTGTATTGTAAAAATATGTAGTCGTATTCGTCGTTTCCTCCGGCTTTATTTAGTTTTTTTAGGAAAATTAGTAAATAAATAAAAATTTATAAATCATTATTGTGGAAAAATATGTATCTTTTTTTTTATTATTTAAATTAAATATATTTTAGGTAATATAAAGAATTAATTTTAAATTTTTATACCAGAAATAATGGGAGAAGAAGAGGCTTCCAATTTACAATTATCTTCTACGTCAATAACTTTAACCAAGGTTCGGAGACTTTCGGTTCCTGCTTAAAATACTAATAATTTTAAGTTATTTACTTTAGCAGATTCATAGGCTAAGATATAAATTAACCCTGTTTTGGGGCCATGGGCAATTAAAAATGGAGAAGTAAATTCAAAATCAAAAGTTTGGTATTCCTAATTTTCAATTTATTTTGGTTAAATATGTAAATATATTTAAAAAAATGATTTTTACAAATTTATTTCAAAATATTTTATAAAAAAAAATAATTATAATAAAGTTACAAATTCCAGTCTAGAACTCAAGTAAATTAAGTTTTATAAAGAATATTCTTTAACATCTTCGGCATTTTAAGCCACAACTAAGTTATTTTCCGTTACAATAATTTCAGTATTTACACTGGTATCTATTTTCATTTAACTTAATAATTAGGGAGTATGGTTGGCTACATTTAAAATATAAACCATTTTAGGGGCCAATATAAATAAAATATTTGGATGATGTTCACTAACAACTACTTCTTAAGGAATCCAGTAAGAAGTATCGTAATTCCATTATTCAGCGTCCTAATTATTTCAAAAATTAATAAAAATTATGATTAAAATTTATTTTTATTTTTTATTTTAAATTTGTAAATTTTAAAGGGTTTAGTAATTACTTCGATAGTTATGAATCCTTCTGGTTTTATGCCCTCGATATTCGAGGTAATTGAAATAAATCTACTAGATTTTCCCTCCAAAACTGAGTACAATGCGTTATCATATAACTCTAAATCTACAATAGCACTTACGCTATTTGTCATAATGGAGTCAATATTTTCTTTAAACCAAAAGTCTCCTATTTAATTTTCTCCACTAGGTGTAAACAAAAAGTAAAAACTTACATAAGAAGGATTATCCTAGACACTTAAAGCTAAAATTTCCTCGTATATTCCCCATTTTCCGATACTTGCTGTAGTTATTCTGGAAGACAATTTTACTTCTGCTACTGGATCGCCACAGTCACTAAAAAAAATTTAAAAAAATAATTTATAAAAATAATTAATAAAATTTTTAATTTTTTATTTGAATAAAAATAGTTTATATAGTTTAAATAATTCATATTATCTAAATAATTTAATAAATCTTATAATTTTTAGAATGTAAATAACTTAAATAAGATTTTTTATATAATTTTTATAATTTACAATTAGGTAAGGATGTCAGTGTCCTCTCTACATAAAAATATTTTTAAAACGTTGGAAGAATCTTAGTTTATAACGTAATAGAATTATCCTAATTAGTTGGGCAAAGATTTGGATGCGTATATTTTAGAGAAAACCCTTTTTTTTTATTTTTAAAAAGTTTTATCATAAATTTTTGGTACAAAATATATTAAATTATTTATTTTATTTAAATTTTTTTAAATTTATTACCATTTTTTGGAATCTCCATGATTGAACTCAACTTCTACTTCTTAAGCTTCATTAATAAAAATGAGTAAATCATCTCCATCTTCAGTAATTTTTTTTAAATTAGAGCTTAAACTATTCACAGATTAACCTGAAACTGCGCATTTATTTTTACCGTCATCTTCCATATATTAAATATTTGGGCCGACCCAGTAAATAGATAAAGGAATTATGGTTTTTTAAGCTTTATTTATAAAAAATATAATATAAAATAAAAAATTGTCATAAATTTAACATAAAGTAGTATAATTTATAAAAAAATTTATTGATATTTAATTAATAAATTTATTTTTTACATTATTATAGGTTCCATTATCTTTCTTGAGGGAAATCTGAATAATAAGCTTTTTTAGTTTTTCTATCGACAACCTCGGTTATTAAAGATAATTTACAAGTAGTTGAAGAATCAAAATTACTTGATTTGGCAATTAAAACAATATCAAAACTTTCTCTGGCTTTAGTAGGACTAATTTTGAAATAAGGTTTTTATAAAATATAATTGGTCAAAGTTTCTTAGTGTGCTACAAATAAGTTGTTGGAATACCATAAATAAAATGCAGCGACATCAAGCTACAAAAAAATAAAATTTTAGTAATTATTTTTTTATAATAATGTTAACTTAAATAATATTCATCTTTATTTTAAGTATTAAAATATTCATCTAAGTTATTTTTACAATTTGCACTTTCATGTAATTTATACTGGTGACTCCTCTTTTATAAATGGTCAAATACTATCCTTATTTTAAAGCTATATAATCGGTATTACATTAAAGTTCAACTGTTCCTATATTTTAATACTCTATTTTATAACTATTAATTAAAACAGGAATAGAAGTTGCTGTGTTAATTGAGTATTCTCTCAAATATTAATTTTCGGCTATAATCTAAAAGAAATATTTTATTGTATTTATTAATTTATTTTAATTTAAAAGTATAAATTGCATATTTTGAATGCATATTTAAAAGCTAAACTTTTTTTTTCTAATTATAATAATTTTAAATTTATTTTTTAAAAAAAATAAAAATAATTACCATTCTTAAAGTGGTTCCAAACATAGTAACTGACATTCCCCACCTAGTTAAATTAGTGGTAAGAGGTTTTTATAAAGCAGTGATTTTATTTGACATAAATTCGAAAAATACAGCTCCTTAATTATTATCTAAAATATAAATCCATTTTCCAACTACTCCAAATTCTGCAAGTCTTAATTTTTCTTTAAATTAAAGGTCTTCTTAAGTAATTGGCTTGTTAATAACTATTTCTCCTAAAATTGGGTCTCCATTTTTATCAGTTTCATCTCGGTCTATAAATCTGTATACGTTCAAATATTCGTCTGCTAAATCGTCGTTTTCTGTTTGGTCGAAGGGAATTCCAGAAATAATATATACTTGAGTAAATAATTTGTTTGAAGTTTCGTATCTTATACTTTTTCTGGCGAAAGGTCTGTTAAAAATGTTGAAAAAAAATTAATAAAAATGATTAAAATATTAAATGTTAAAAATACTTTTAAAGTAGAATTAGGAAAAATAATATAAAAATTTATTATAAAAATTTAATATAAAAATTTAATATAAAAATTAAATAATTAAAAATTTATATAATATAAAAAATTTGTATTAAAATTTTTGTGTTAATTAATTTTTATGATATTATTATTTTTTTTACTTGGCTTCGGAATACATTGCGTTTACAGTTACTTCTTAATATTTCATGTCTTTAGAAACTATATAAAATAAATTTGACCAAGCTTATTAAGTAGAAGGGTGGTAAAGGGCACAGTCAACAACAGCTTTATCTGGGTTTACCATAACTACTCCAAAACAAGACATATTATCATTTTCAGGTAAAGTAATTGTAGTTAAAAAAGTAGGAGTAATCTAAAATAAATAAATTAATAAAATTAATAAATAAATTAATAAAATAAATAATTAAATAAATAAATAAATAAAAATTAATCAAATTAAGACTAAAATTTAAATATAGTAAATAAAGTTTTTCTTTTACTTTTTATTATTTTAGTTTTTGGGAATTTAAATAAAAAATAAATAAAAAGTGTTAAATTTTTTAATGATAAATGCATATTTACAGTTTTTTCTCCTTCTCCGAATCTTACAATATAATGGTTATTTAAATTGGTAGCTAACTAAGCAAAATATGAATCAGATTCTTCTTCATTAACAAATAAGTGGTCAAGATCCACAGGTATAGGGAAATCATCGAAATCTTATTCCTTTTATTGAAAATAAGAATTTAAAATTTAAAAAATAACATGATATACATTTTATTTATTTTTTTATTTTATTTTTTATGTTTTTATTTAATAAAAAATATAATAAATTTAATAATTATTTATATAATTTATAATTTTTTTTTACGGTGTTCATTCTATTAAGACCTTGATTAATAGTAAATTCCTTAGAATAATCTGATCCGTCCTCTAAATCTATGTCATATTCTAAATTATAACCCTTTATATAATCTTCAAAATAATATATATGTTTTTCTTATAAAGAGGTGAATAATCTGGTTCCTGACAATTATTTTGTTGTTGTACAGTAATTGGCTAGGGTTTATTGGGCTAATAGTTGTAAAATTATGACTATTATTATTGAGTATTGCTTTATATTTTTCATATGCATTTATATTATTTTATTTTATTGTTTTGGTTATTTTTTATTTTTTTTTAAAATTATATGATTGTTTGTTCGTTTATTGTTTTTTTATTTATTGTAAAAGAGCCTTGATTAAAAATTAATTGAATTGAATCTTTTCCAAATTCTATTAAGTTATAATGAAAAAATTGATGTTGACGAGAAAAAGAATTATTAATTTTAGTGATTATTCTTTTTAATTAATTTTGTGCACCGAAATATTTTTCTTAAATTGATATATATTAATTCTACCAATTATCTGTATTTCAAAAAGGTATTAAAAATCAATATCAAAAATTTAAATTTTAATAAAAACTTTAATGATAAAAAGATTTGTATATTATATATGATAAGATTTATATCCATGATATATTTAAATTTTTTTTAAAAGAATTATCTATTTTATTTTATAATGAGACCTTTTGAGTCTACATTATTAAATTAAATACTCATTAATTTTTATGTACTAATGCTTTAATACTCTATAAATTAAAATATTAATTTTAAAAAATATTATTTTATTTATTTATAAGTATATTAAGCCATTGTTAAATAAACTTGTATTAAATTCCTCTAAAAAGACAACATTATATATATTTTAAAACAAAACAATAATAGAAACTATTATTACATTAGAATTTCTAATTAATTTATAAATTCAATAAATATATAATATATTTAATATATTTTTTCAATTTTTTCAAGCCTTTAAAGGAGCCTACAAGCTGTACCCGGCATCAGAAGATTCCACGTCCAATTTTTTATAAATTTGATTTTCTCCATTTCCTTGGAATTTCCATTTCCAAACGAAAAAGCCAGTTCCCGCAATAACAGCTAAACTGCCAATAACAATTAAAAAAATTCCCCACCAAGGCATTCCGCTGCTTTCTTTGGTAACACTGCCAGGATTTACCTTTAATGTAAAAGAGTCGAAAAATAATATATACTTGAGTAAATAATTTGTTTGAAGTTTCGTATCTTATACTTTTTCTGGCCAAAAGTCTTATAAAAGTCTAACTATTTACTAAAGTATAAGGTAATTTTAACAGTTTATTCTTCGAATTGTCCAAAAGTCTCTATTTTTATAGTATTTGGGTTGAAATCGTAAGATCTAAGTTGCAATTCTTCTCCGAAATCGCTCGAAATTAAAGTGGGCATTTTTTTACCGTTTTCCTAAATTAAAGCAAAGGGGAAAATGGGCAGCTCGTTTTTGCCCATGGCGAAATAGTCGTAGTCGTACCTGGCCCCTCCTTGCATGGGGAAAACTGGCACTTTGGAGTCGTCTTCTCTGAAAAGTTTGTTTTTGTTTTTTTTTTCTACTTCTTCATTTTTATTTATTTTTATTTAATTTAATTAATTTTTATTTATTTTTTCTTGGTTTTCTTCATTATCATTTTCATTATCTTCTTGGATTTAGATTTGCTTGTGGGGCATGATTTTTTGTAATTCGTACATTGCTACGGTGATTACTTGCTCCACGTCGTTGAAATAGGCGATGGCTACTGTGTCGCCTTTGACGTAAACGTTGTTGAAAGGCTTGGCTGATCCGTAATTGTTGTAAACGTTTACAATATGTGATTTACTTTGTCTAAAAATCTAAAAAAGAATTTTAAATATTAAGAAAGAATAAATAAAAGATTTTATATTTTCGAAAAATTAATATAATAATTTTAATTTGAAAAAGTAAATTTAATAAATTATATTTTGAAAAAGTAAATATAATAATTTTATTTTGAAAAAGTAGTAGATATTAAAATTTTATTTTGAAAAAGTAGATGTAATAAATTATTTTTACTAAGGTTGAGTCTAAATCGTTGGGAATTTCAAAGTAAAGATCAATTTCATAGGAGGCGGTATTACTAGTGACAACAATTGTTTTATAAATTATATAATCGTGTTCACCTATGACCTAGAAACTTACTTAAAATATAACAATTTTATGAAGCCTAGTCTATTCGTTAACAAATAATTGTCTATTTTGCACAAAAGTTTGGTAATCCAAAAAGTCTAAAGCATCTTTTTTGAGAAGGAAATCATTTTCAATATCTAAAGTGACAAACCAAATTTTAGAATTTACGTTTTCTTCCTCTATTCTTGAGTCGGTTAGGAACAATTTTATATATTTTTACTCGTCCTAATAATAAAATTTTTTTTTTTATTAAATATATTAAAATTTTTATATTCAAATAAAATTGTAATAATTCATAATATTTTTGATAAATACCACTAGTTCATCCATTCTATCGTATATAGCTACAAATGAAGTTATAAAAAGTTCAGGGGCTTATCCTTAGAAAGAATATTTGTTAATTTATTAGAGTGGTTTAGCCAAACTTAATTCTTTATTTTTGATTTTTATTTATGAGGTTGTATCCAAATCATAAATAATTATGACAGTTTCTTCAGCTATAGAATTCACAAATAATGCAGAATGGAAGTATTAAATTTAATCTCTAAAAGTTGAAAACAAAATTAATAAATACAAAAAATAAAATACATATAAATATAAATTTAAAAAACTTTAAAAAGTTAAATTTACACATAAACAGTTCCCTCATCCAAATCTTACAAATATCTGGGTCCTCTATACATTTCCCCGTCACTTGCTAAACTGTAAGCTACATACATTAAATGTTCATAGTCATAACACATTAATATAATATATTCCAAATGTTATTTATCATTCAAGGCAGGAATAATGTTGTCACAAAGTAAGTTTCCGTTATTAGACGACAATTTATTGTAGCTTTTATATTTGAGGTCATTATCAATAGCTACTATTTCGTAGTTCATTTCAGTTTTCTCGTCAACCTTAAAAAAAATAATTATTTTAATAATTAATTTTTATTTTTTTAAAAAAAAAGTGATACCTTTAAAACGTAAGCAATATCGTCATTTGAGAACATATCTAAAGTGTACTTAATATCATTAACTGGAGAATTAATTTATTCTTCAACAATACCGGTAAATTTAATTTAATCTCCACAAACTTCAGGATTTGGGGCACAAGTGCATTTCATACCGACAACGCTTCCGTTATACCAGTCAGAAACGTCAAAAGTGAAATTTGCATTATCTTTTTTTTCTGCGTAAACAATTTCGGGGAGTTGTTGTTCTATAACGTCGGGGTAGAGTCTTATAAAAGTCTAACTATTTACTAAAGTTACTTCATCTTCGATTTGAACTGTGTACCCGTTCCAGCCAATCATTTAAATTTCAATTATGAAATTGTCGACGTAAACGTTCTAAAGTAATTTTGAATTTAAAATAAAAAAATAAGTTAATAATTAATTAATGAATATTAATATTAATTTTATAAAAAATTTTAATTTTAATTTACTTTGTCGGCAACACTTAGGGCAATTAAATTCGCAGTAGAAATTTCAGGAGCTCTGAAAAATACTTTTTTATCGTTATAATATAAATAAATATAGTCGATATTTTCACCACCTGCTACCAAGGTCAAAGTTTTCGTAGAATCAACTTTGGTATTTTTTTCTATTAAAATTGCTTTTATTAAACTTCTTATTTTTTCCGTTCCGGTTTTATAAACTAACAAGTAAAGATCGTTGGTACTTGGTTCAGAGGCCAAAATGTATAAGTGTCCAGTTTATTTACCGTAAGCTACAGTGAAAGGAAATACAAACTCAAAATCGTAAATGGGATATTCCTATTAATATTTTTTAATTTATTTATTTATTCATTTTATACTAAAATTTTTATAATTTTATATTTAAATTTGTATCATTTTATAATTAAATTTTTATCTTTTTATATGATATGAAATATATAATATTTATATATAATTTAAATTTATTTACAAATTTTTTATCAGCAGTGATGTCCGTCAAGTCATATAAAGCGTAATCAACAACGGTATCAGCCTTTTTATATTAATTTAATAATTAAATAAAATTTTAAAATAATTATTTTTTCAATTTTTACCGCCTGTGCTAATACCAAGGATTTAGGAGTTACAAATAATTATTGACCAATGTTGCTTTCAAGAGTAATTTAACTCAAAAATTTGGGGAATTATTCTGAAACGTCTAAAATGATAACTTTTTTGAAATTTTTAATGAAAATTGTGTTAGGGTGATTGGTATTTGTAGTAACATATTCGGGTTACCAAGCAGCAGTAGTCCAAATTTTCGCATCCTTAAAATTATAAATTATATAAATATTATTATTTTTCTCATATAAGTAAATAAATTACGCATTTTTATTAAATTTTAAAATACCTCAGAAGTAATATAAGCTCTAAAGTCGATAGAAGTGTCAAAAGTTACGATTGAAACAAATCTCTCAGTTTTACCCTCTGAGGTGACGTAAATAGTGTTATCTAGTAATTCAATATCTAAAACTGTGTTTGAATACCCTATTTTATTATTTCCAATTTAAATTTCAAACCATAATTCTCCCATGGAATGACCGTTGCCTCCAATTAAATAGTAAAATTAAACATATCCAGGAAGATCACTTAGAACCATGGCCATAATATCTTCTTCATTTCCCCAAGTTCCATAAGAAAAGGCGATGATTCTTGAGTTGAGCTCAACTTTTTTTAAAGGCAAACCACATTCACTTTTTTTTAAATAAAAATATTAATAAGAAATTATGAAAAAATAAGCTTAAACAATATAATATTTAATTAATATTTATTTAAATATATTTATTTGAATCAAAATTTAAATAATCTTAAAAAAAAAAAATTACACCAAAGTTATATCAGTAAGACTTTCTTAACAAGCGAATATAAATAATTGATTTTATTTATTTTAATGAACTGAATAGTATAATCCTAACCTATTGTCATCTTAAGGAATAATAGAAGAAAAAATCCAATCATCTGACTAACCATTTTCCATTGAATGTTTAATATTTATCATTTAAGGTTAATCAATTATCACATAGTCATCATCTCCCAAATAGTCCTTAAATATAAAAATAAAATTTAATCTATAATAATTATATTTAAATAAATTAATTTTTTATAATAAATTAATAATAATTTTATAATAATTACTGATTCGACATCTGTCAATACATACTAAATATTGGGACCTACCCAATAATTTGATAGGGGAATTGTAGTTAAGTAAGCTAAAAAAATTAAAATTAAAATTATAATTAAAATATAAGTAGAAGATTATATATTTACAAAATTTACTAAATTATAATTATTTTTTATTATTTAAAAAAGTAACAATTATAAAAATTCATAAAAAAACTTAAAAATATATATAATTTTTTATTATTTACAATCTTAATAGTTCCAGTATATACTTTTATCCATATCTGTGTAGTGAGGGGCTTTATTATTTTTGTCGTCAACTATATAAGATTTTATATTTAAAGAACATTTTTAAGTAGTTCCAAAATTAGTGGAAATTGCCTCAATTGTAACTACTGATTCAGGTTTTGAATAATCAGTTTTAACTTTTAATTAAGGGTCTTAAATCATGTAATTAGTGAATTTTTCAGCATTATAAACATCTATATTATCAGTATACCATAAATAATAGGCCTATGCATCTTCCTTTATTAATTTTTTAAATTTTTGATTATTCAATGAATAATAAAATAAATATATTTAAATTTAAAAATTAATTAATAGCTATTTAAATAAAAATAATTATTATTTTTTTTACAATTTAAGCTTTGATCTGGGAAACTTGAGTTACACCTTAATCATATATGGTAACTAGCATTCCTTAGGCTATAGTTACGTAATTGGGGGTAGTTTATAATGTAACTGTACCAGTATTTTCATACAATAAATTATAAGTATTAATCAATTTTGGTTCACTTGTATAAGTTAATAAAGAGTATTCTTTGATGGAATTAGTTTCAGCAATGTACTTAATAAAATGATTATCATTAATATTTATTATATTTGAAAAAATAATATTTTTTAATAAAAATAATATATTTTTACCAATTTGTAAATAGCTCCGACTAAATGGATATCCATGCCCCACCTTTTAACTATATTATTTCCTAGTGAATGATATTTTAGATTTTTAACTTTATTTGCAGTGTATTAAAATAAAACAAATCCTCGGTTATGGTCTAAAATATATATCCAATCTCCAACTACATTAAAATCGGCTATTTTTAATTTTCCTGGAAAACCTAAATCTGCGTTAGTTATAGGGGCTGAACTTACAAGTTTTCCCAAAGTACTGTCAGAATCAGCACTTGTATTTTCCACATATCTGTATATATTAATGTAATCTTCTATTAAATCGTCGTCGTTTTTGAACAAGTCGAATGGAGTCGCTGAAATTATGAAGGTTTGGTCAAAGTGGGCAGAAGTTGATTTGTATCTTAAAGTTTTTCTTTGGAAGGGTCTATAATAAATGATAAATATTATTTAATATTAAAATTTATTTATTTATTTTTATTATATTTATTATTGGTTTTATTTTGAAGAAAAAAAAATAGAATTTTTAATAAAAATAAAATTATTTTGAAATAAAATGAAAAAATATTAATTAAATGAATTATATATAAAAAAATTATTAATTTACTGGTTATTGGAATAGTCAGAGTTCATAACTTGTTCCACAATTTCTTCTTCTTCATTTGGGTCAGTGGTAACGATGTAAAATACTGTATAGTATTATTGTCTAGTAGAAGGAATAAATTTAACACAATCTACAACTGCAACTCTTTCATTAATAATAATAACATCAAAGCAGGTGATATCGTCTAGTCCAAAGTCCAAATCTACGGACTCATTTATTAAGGCTGGTGTCTTTTTTTAAAAAAAAAATTTGAATTTTTTTATTTTTTAATAATAATTTTGAATTTTTAATGTTAGGTTTAAACAGTTTTAATAATAAATAGAAGAAAAAAACAAAGAAAGAATTAATAATTATATTCTATTTTCTAAGCTTCTAATTTTTTTTTTATAAATATATTTTTTATTTTATTTTACAAAGGCCGTGGTTTTTCCAAAACTAACCTTGTAATCCCCAGAAATACTTTCTGATAAAAGAGCAAAATGAGCAGCTGCTTTTTCCTATTATATGGGTAATACATCTATTCCTAAAATTGTTTTGTAATTACCAGATCCATATTCCTTTTTTTAAAAAAAAATATCATTATTTAAATTTGTAAATACAAATATTAATTAAATAAAACCCAATATAATCATATATTTATTCTAAATAAATTTAAAAATTACCTAGACTTCTTAAAATATTCCATTAAGAATCTTATACGAATTTTTTTTATCATCTTTATCTAAAAATAAAAATAAAATAAGATATTTATATTTTTAAATAATAAATATAATAAATATTTTAATAATTATTTTAATATTTTTGTATTTATTTTATTCATATTTTACCTGAATCAAGAGAATTTTTTACAGTAAATGTTAAATTTTAACCTTAAAAAAAATCGTTCAATTCATAATATTGCGATTCACCTATAGTTGTAAATATTTTAGTGCCTTCATACTCAGATTTCGTAAAACAATAAGTTTAATCTTTAGAATACACTTTTTGTGTGCTTATCAATAATATTAGTGAAATCAGTAATATATGAGAATATAGTGCTTTTTTTAGTTTCATTATTTTCTTAATTTTATAATTATTTATTGATTTTGTTTTTTTCTATATTTTTTTTTTATTAAATATAAAAATTTTTGAATAAATTTTGATATTAATCGTATAATTTGTTTTATCATAAAATAATAAGCACAAATATATATTATTAAATTTCTGTAATATTTATTCTTCTTCCACTCTAAAATTTATCCAAAAATTTATCATATTTATACATAATTAATATTTTATTATTACTACGAAAATCTACTATTGTTGGAATATACTTTTATTATACTTTAATATATGAATTATAAATTTTATAATTTTTCATTTATATGCAATTTTATTCAACAGATATTATTAAAAATATAAGGTAATATATGAAATTTAATGTAAAAATTTTAATATTTTTGAAAAGAAACTTCAGCACTTGATAAATAAATAAATTTTTAATATTATTATTAAATATTCTATTTATTTAAAATTTAAATATAAAAACTCAATCAATCAATAAATACTAGAATTTTTTATTTAGTATAAGAATTATTGAATGTGTATAAACTAATAATATTATTTTACTATAATATATTGCATATATATAAATTGTATTAATATATAATATAGTTATGTATTTTATCTAAACACAATAGGTGTTATAATATGGCAGTAATAATATGATTTAATTATATTTATATTTAAAAGTTTATCAATATTATATATAAACTACTATAGTATAATATATCCATTAACATATATGACATCAGCCATAAATTATATTCCAATTTATAGTAATAAGATTTTTTATAATTAGTATATTTATATTTTTTATTTAGTTTACAAAATATACTGAGTCAAATGTTTGACTAAAATCAAAGTCATGAGGTTATTGCAATCAAAGAAACATTTAAAAAAAGAAATTTGTATATAAAAATTCTTTTATTAAGCTATATTATATACTATAAGCATTTTTTTTAATTATATACCTTTTCAGAACATCTATTAAAACAAAATTAATAAAATTGTAATTTTAGAAGAAAAAAAAATTATTAATTTGACTAAAAAACAAAAACTTATAAAAACCTAAAAGAATAAAATAAACAAAATAATAAAAATATATAACATTTAAATATGCCAAGAATACCAAAAGGAAGTAAAGGAACTTTAGGGAAATCTATTATGAAATCCTTAAATAAAAAAAAATATGTCCCTAATGAACAAGCTATGTAAGAGGCAAAGTTTATTCATTTAGAAAATAATAATGAAATTTTAAAATAACAATAAAAACAAAATTTAGCATCCGGTAAATAAAAACAAATAAAATAATAAAATTAAATTTTTTTTAACTTATAAAAATAAGATATAAAATATTTTAAAGTAATTTACAATTATCTTTTTTTTTTAAATTATATTATGAATTTTTTAATATAATTGTTTGTTTGTTTTTTAGTTTGTTTTTTTTTTTATATAAAACCTAAATTTCTTAAATTTTTTTAATTTTTTAGTAATTGACCAGGATAACTTAGACGAATTTTTAGTTACTGCAGAATAGGCAGAAAAAAAATATGATGCTGAAAGAGGAATAAGAGTAGCTAAAGATGAGTAGGGTCACGAAATTATTTATAGTGTAAATAAATAAGACCAAGAAATGTAAGATTTTGATGTTTAAAAAAATAAATTATTGCAAAATTTGAGAATTCCAAGAAAACCTAAATGGAATACTGAAATGACCAAAAAGGTAAAATTAAAATTAAATTTATTACTATATTATTAGACTTTATATATATAAACTATCGCAAATTTTTCAATTAGTATATTAAATAAAATTGTTATATAAAAATAAAAATTATTATTAGGAACTTATTTCTGCTGAAAATGAAGCTTTTTTAATGTGGAGAAGAGGTTTAGCTTAAATTGAAAAAGATTATTATACTGTCCACATTACTCCTTATGAAAAAAATATTGAAGTTTGGAAATAATTGTGGAGAGTCGTAGAAAGATCAGATATTTTAGTTTAAATTGTAAATATTATAATAAATCAAATTAAAAAAAAAATTATTTATATATTATATTCTAAAAATTGTTAAAATTATTAATATCTAAAAATGATATAATATAGGTCGATGGAAGAGATCCTTTATTTTACAGGTGTGAAGATTTAGAATCCTATGTAAAAGAAAGTGGTTCGTTTAAATAAAATTTCCTTGTTATCAATAAAAGTGATTTGTTGTCTAAAGAAGTAAGAAAATCATGGAATAAATATTTTATTGAAAATGGTGTCGATCACATGTTTTTTTCTGCCAAATAAGAATAGGAAAAAATCAATTCCTAACCTGATGATAAAAATAATGTTTTATTTGATTTAGATTTATAACTTTAAGATTAAAAATAAGAAAACTACGTAAATTAGTACACTATTGCAAACAGAAAAAATTTGATTTATAGTTTATAATAATTTGTTAAGTAATAATAGGCTTAAAGAAAATAACAATTATTCAATGAAAAAATTGAAATTATGGAAAAAAAAGAAAAAGGTGAAGAAACTAAAGAAGGTAATTTAAATTCCAATTAACATAAAATATACATTTTTTTATAAATATTTTTCAAAAAATTAATTTTCGTCTTTTATTGATTACAATACGATATATTTTTAGATAATTTTGATGAAATTTTGAAAAATATTGATGATGAATTAGACCTTGGAGGGGCCGAGTTTTTAGACGAAGCTATAACTGATAATAAAGGAAAAAAAGAACAAAATGTAAAAAAAAACCCTAATTTAGTTACTATTGGTATGGTTGGATACCCTAATGTCGGAAAATCAAGTGTTATTAATGCTCTTTGTAACAAGAAATTGGTAGGTGTAGGAAATATGCCTGGAAAAACCAAAGCTTTCTAAACCGTTTTTATCCAAGATGATGTTTTATTATGTAAAAAAAAATTAAAAAAATATTATAGTTATAACTAATGTATAACTTTTATCTAAAATAAAAATAATAATATGTATTAAAAATTTAATATAAAATAAAATATAATATTAATAATTTTAATTTTTAAGGCGATTGTCCTGGGTTAGTTTTCCCTAATGCTGGAAGTACCAGAGGAGAAATGGTTTTGAATGGAGTTTTACCAATTGATAGAATTATCGATTATTTAGGTCCTATAGATTTATTAGTTTCAAGAGTGCCCATTGTTGTTTTTGAATAATTATATAGTTTAAGTATAGGATTGAATAAAATTACGGCTGACCATTTATTAACTGCTTATGCGTTGAAAAAAGGGTAAATAAAAAAAAATTATTAAAAATATTTATAGAAATAATCAAATTAGTTAAGATATGTTTTGAATATAAAATTAACATTTTTATATTATTTATAGGTATGTTAGAGGTAAGGGAGAACCTGACGAAGCTAAATCCGCTAAATTGATACTTAAAAATGTTATTAACGGTATTTTAATTTACTGCAAATTACCACCTACTTATAATGAATAAAAAGACGGTAAAATATGGTAATCTAATGATTTAGAAAAATTGAAATAATAAAGATAAAATGCTATGAAAAAAGGAGCTGATTAAAATACTTAATATTAATACACTTTAGAAGAACATTAATTGATGTAAAATCAAAACACTTTAGAAAATAAAGTCTTTTAAAATGAAATTGATGAAAATACTGAAATATTTTTTGATGATAATGACTTGGTAAGATTAATGGAAGGATAAAGGGTTTAAAATATTAAATTAACTAAACAATAAAGAAGAGAAATTAAATTCTCATTTTAAAGAGGAGATAAAATAGATTTCAAAAAATATTTAAAAAAAGAATAAATTCAAGATTTCTTTAGACCTTAAGTCAAAAATAAAAATCCTTAATACTTGTGATTAAATTTGTATAATAAATTATAAATTTTATAAATATTTATTATAAGTTTTAAAATACAAAATAGTTAAATTTAATAAATATATTATCATATATTATCTATAACTATATAAAACTCATAATATGACGATAAAGTATATATTCATAATTAGATTCTAGTATCAATTAAATAAAAGCTTAATATATTTTTTTTCTACAAACTTTATATAAAATTAAATAAATAAATATATAATTATTAATTATTTTTTGATTTATAATTTGATTAATTTTATAAATTATTTGATTAGTAATTTTTTTATTAATTATTGGGGTTG
>LDAU01000160.1:0-11078 GCA_001447515.1 Pseudocohnilembus persalinus
GTATGCGGCAGAAGAAGGGCCTTATATAAGAATGGATTACGAAAATTATCCTAGATATTTTTTGGACGAGCCCATAACTTTTAATGCTGAATTAAATTATATATAATGTGACAGTAATGCTGGGGAAATCACTTACGTTGAAGATTAGTCTTTTTATACTATATGGTAAATTATAGACTCCACTTCCGTTGCTTCAGATTTGGAAACAGTTACAGCTAATTATTAATAATTTATATCTTGGGAATATGATCCTTGGGACTTGTAAGAAAATAAATAAATATATCTTATTATTTTTATTTTTTCGTTATTTTTATATTTTTAATATTAAATTTTTAAAACTAATTTTTTTTTGAAAATAAAAGAGCAACTTATAATGGATACCAAATAAGATTAAAAGCTACTTCAAATGGAGTTGAAGCTGTTTAAGCGAGGCCGTTTGACGTCGTTGAATATCCTTACTTAATGTGTTATATAGCAGGAGGTAAAATTTAAAATAAATAAATAAATAATATTTTTTTATTTAATAATTTGTTATTAAAGGAAATAATTTATTATAAAAATCAATTTTTTTATAATATAAATTATTTAAATAGGAAGTAGAACCGAGTCTGTAAACAACGATTTGTTAATTGAAGCAAATGTATTAAATTTTGATGTTACTGATGCTTTATAAAATTCAGGTGTTACTTATAATTGGAGATGTCTTGACGTAATGTAGTATAATAATTGTGTTGACAATACTGGGACAGTTTTAACTTTTGCAGTAAATAATAATAAAAAATTTTTTTTTAATATTTTTTTTTTCTAAATTTTTTTTAATTTTTTTTTTTTAAGAATTCTGCCTCGTTAACCATACCAGCTAACACTTTAGAACCTTATTAAACTTACAGATTTAGACTAGATGCAAGTATAACTACTCCTTCTAATAAGTAGTGTTATTATATAGTTTACATAACTATATTAGATGTTGAATAAACTTTATAACTTATTGATTTTCCAGAACATATATAGGCAGGTTCAGTAAATTTAAATGATGTTTTTGCAATTACAGTAGATTTAGATGGGTTTTTAAATTATGACGAGCCAATATATAATTTTGCATTTATTTATAACGACTAAGTTATAGCAAATCAGACTGTTAAGTAAATAAAATTTCTTTATATTTTTTAATAAAAATCTTCATAAAAAAATAAAATATAATATACATTTTTTATTATTAAAAATATATATCTAATATAAATTTTATTTTGTAAGGTACGAAACATTTAATATTAGATTAATGGATTATTTTGATTCGGTAATAGTTTCAGATCCTTATATATAATTAAGAATTTCAGTTTAAAGTCCGTATGAATATTAGCCTAATATGATGTCTTTGAGACTATACTTAAATTATCCCCCCTAAAATGGAGTTTTAGCAGTTTCAGATGCAATTTCAGGCACAGCTTTATCTACAAGTTATACTTTTTAAACTTATGGATGGACTGACTATAATTTCGATTACAGTTATAGATTTAGCTATTATTTATCAAGAGATTATTACGACGAGGAAGTTGAAAGGGGATATAATCCATTGATGTCCGAAATGAATATTATATGTGATTATTCATTTAGGTAAATTATTATATATAAACTTTTTATAAAAAAATAGATATATTTATTTTATAAGGAAAATAACTAATATATTAAATTAGATCCGTATGTTCATCTTATTTGCCACTTCCAATCCAGGATGACTCTGATGGAAATTATTATGCCGTTATAATGGTTTAGGCCAGAGATACATTAGGGGGAATATCTAACGTAACTTAAGCAATTTAAATTCAACCTTCTACAAAAACTAGGTAAAATATAATAAATTTTACAAAAAAATTTAAGTCTTAAAATATTCGTTTAAAATTATTTAAAAAATTAATAAAAAATTAATAAATTAATTAATTAATAAAAAATTAATAAATTAATTAATTAATAAAAAATTAATAAATATATATATAATTAAATAAATTAATAAATTAAAGAGTAAACGAAATCGACGCTTTAGACTCTTTATACAGGAAAGTTTTATTCAGTTAAAAAGAAGAAAAGGTGAAGAAATTGGTATAAATAGCGCACTAACTACGACAAATAGACGAAGAAGGGTGTTCAGTTTGCAGTGGAAACGGAGTTTGTGACGCTGTAACATAATAATGTTAGTGCGAAACTGGATACTATATGAGAGATTGTTCGATGGAAAAATCAGATTATGATACTTATTCTACGTTTAAAATGGAGGTTTTAGGCAGTTTGATGGACCTGAGGGAAAAATAGCTGTAATTGGGCTACGAAGAATAAATTGTTAAGGCGCAGTATTCTTTGCTGGACGATAAGTATTTGGGAGTCACTTTTAATTAAACTTTTGTTGAAAGTTATATTAATGAAATGGACACTTATATTAATTCGAAAATAAGTGGAAAAATTGATGAAATTGTAGATAATAATTATATTTATAAAGCTAAGTACAAGTTTGATATTGATATTGATTCTATACACAGGATTTTAAAACATTTATATTACTAATTTGATGCCTTTGCTTATTCACTTAATAATACTTCATATTATTCATCAAGAAGATAATTGGATTCATTTGCAGAATTTTAAAGACTTAAATATTATAAATAATTAGTTAATTTGACGAGGGATTGTGGATACTAGCTACACAGGATGACTTAGCCTAATGACAAAATTTATATTTTTGAAGGAAAAATGTTCAATGATAAAATGACTGTCATGTCCACCAAGTATTAATCTAAAATATTTTTTTAAAGAATCTATTGAGATTTTAATATTTTTTCAAAACATTTAAATATAAACTAAAAAAAATTAAAATTAAAGGTATATTTTGGACTAAATATTGGATTATGACATAGAAACAGATGTAATTAATTTTTCTCAAACAGGACCTGATATTGAGGGAGATGGAAATGTACATGTTTACGACGTTATGGTTTAAGGTTATGAAGTTAATCCTTATAGATATGAACCAACTTTCCCGTATCCAGAACAGGACACTTAATGTTAAGATATAGATGTGTTTAGATAAAACACTCCAGAAAGAGTAATTAAAAATATAAATATATATATAAATATAAATATAGATATTAATATAAATATAAATATAGATATTAATATAAATATAAATATAAATATATATTGATATGTTATTAATGGCATATAGTAATTTTTTAAAAATTAATATTATATATATAATTATAAAAATTAACATTTTAGGAGATTAGCATAGAAGTAAAAGCTAAATACGAATTCGACGCTATAAATACAGAAAATCCAGATTATAACATATGTATTTCCAGATAATATAACGGGGTTTGGCTTCCGCCCACATGGACTTCGACCAGATGTAATACAACTGTTTTAGAAGATAGTTCTGGCGATTATAATGTATTTTGTACTTGTTTTGATTTGAACCCAGTTTCAGTTGTAGACGATTATATGTGTAACTTTAGTAATTGTTAATATGAAGAGTAAAAAAATTTTAAATAATATTATAATTTGAATTGTGGAAAATGTTTATAAATTAAAAATTTACTAAAATTTTATAAAGATATAAATAAATACAGCCTTTATCTTATTAAATTTTTTATTTTTATATTATAGAGATGATTTTAGATGGTATGAATCGCTTATGCTTTACACATTGATTGTATTTTTCTTGTTTTTCTGGTATCTTTTATATAAGGCTTATATTTATGATAAAATATATATGTATAAAGTAACTTTAGAAATACCTGATTCTGAAGAAGAACCAGAATGTAAATTAAATGATAAAATGAAATAATATGTTTATATTTAAAAACAATTTTATTATAAAAGTTATAATTTTATAATTTTATTTTTTAGCCGAAGAAGATGAAAAAGATGAAAAAGATAGGTTAAAAGTCGGAAATGTGTTTGAATACATATAAGGATCAAGAAGAGGAAAAATTAAAAGACATAAGAAAAGAACAGCAGGAGATGTAAATAAAAATTTATTTTAATTTTCTAATTTTATAAATTTGTTATAATATTAATTAAATTCTTAAATTATTAAATTAATTATTACTAAATCTTTAAAGGAAGGAGAAGACATAGTTGTCGAAGATAGAGGAGGAAAAACAGAAGTTGATGCTGACGAACTAGAATAAGAGGAAGTTTATAACGACGTCTATTTTAAATAAAATGTTTGTTGGGCTATTTATGTAAAATTTCTTTTAAAATAATAAATTTCTTTTTAATATTTTTCAAGAAAAAAAATTTAATTTTTACAGAATAATTTTATTATTTCATTATAATAAGATCTAATAATTTTTATTTATCTTTACATGAAAAATAATAGAATCTAATTACTAGAATTATTTATTTTGATACTATATAAAAATATATTTAACTATGTAATAGTTAATTTATTAAATATAATTACCTTATATTTATTTTTGAACAGAAATTACATGAGTTACTCGAAATTTTCTTCTTTTATGACCCTGATTGTAGAAGAGTTTTTAGAGTTTTCTTTTGGTATAGTAAAGGAATGTTTATGGCAGGTTTGATTGGAACTCTTTTAGATGTAAAAATTTTAAAATTTTATATTAAAAGGTTAAAAGAAACATAACTTTATTATGATATAATTCTAAAAAAATATCTTATATATTTAAAATTCAAAAACAAAAATAAAAATTTTAACTTTTATAGAAAGATTTATATTTATGGTATATAGTGATGTATATTGGACTTTTCATTAACATATATGACGGACTTATAAGTATTATGAAATAGTTAATGAGAAGACCCTAATTTATATTGAAAATAATCGGATTGAATTTGGGTAATTTTAAGAATAAAATAATATTTTTTAAACACTTATATAAGATATAAATAAAAGGTTTATTTTTATTAATATTTTTAAAAATTTACTATATAAATTAAAAAATAATTTAAAAAAAATATTTATAGGGATATTTTCTTTGATTGCTGCTTTATATATGATTATAATTTGTAATTAATGGGATAATTTAGCTGATGCTAATGAGTGGGCCTATATATTTTTGTGTTTATACTTTATAGATACAATGAGCTGGTAGCCATTATTAATATTCACTAAAACCGTAATACTTAATTTGGCAATTGGAAAAGGAAATAGATGTGCTAGATTTATAAAATGGTTATTTATATTTTATGAAGAGAATATTTTCTTTAGAAACTTACTAAATTAAGCTAAAAATGTATTTGGTTGAAAAATATATATAATATTATTAATAAAAATAGATTATTGAATTTGAAATATAAAAAGATATTTATAGATTTATAAATTATGAGCTTTTTTTTTATTATCTTAGGTTTGATATTTCCCAAACTAAAAGTTCTAGAATTTTTTTCATATATTTTTTTTATATAAATAAATGAATATATTAGTGAATTAACTAAATAATAATAAAATGCATTTTTGTTGAGTTTAATCATTAGGTACGCATCTAATATTTTTTTATTAAGATATATTTTCATATAATCATATTGAAATAGTTTGAATGACAAATGATTTTTAGTAATTTAAACAAAGTAATATTCGATTTTTCTTTTTATTTTGATTTAAATACTATAATCAATTTATTAAAATAAAATTTTTTTACAAATAACAAATATGACTTTGAATTAGAAATATCAAAGTATAAGGAAAATTTGTTTTTTATTTTTTATTTCAATTATAAAAATAAATAAAAATAAAATTTCATAAAAAAATAAATTATTACTCAATATTTACACAAAGAAAAAAGCAAAAAAAATAAAATTTTTTCGATAAAATCACTCAGAATGAATTTTCTTACAAAACCAAATTATGACCAAACAATTATTAATATTATAAATTCTGATAAAAACCAAATAGCTTAATTGAATTAAGAAAAGTTAAAAATAGCACTTTAAATTACAGGAGTAAAAATAGTTCAGTCGGCGCCTTTAGCTGAGCAAATTTTTTAAAGAATTTTAAATAAAATACACAACGATCCTTTAGAAAAAATTAAATAACAAAATCCTGTTAATATTGAAAACTAAGACTAAAAAATTTATAATTAGTAATAAAATGATTAAATGAAAAGTGATTAAGATAATAGTTTTTTTTAGTCTAAAATTAAAAACGGGGAAAATAAAGATAATTATTTGGCCGCAAAAAGATGTGAAAATGAATTTTAATGCAAAAAATAAGAGTTAAAAAAATACCAAATTAACGAAAAATAATTCAAATAAATAGTTGGCGAATAATTGATTATAAAGGGATATTCCTAAAATAAAGCCTTACATTATTATTAGAGGATTTTACTTGCTTGTGAAATTATTGATAAAAAGTGTCCTTTGATTATTTTGCTTGGGGGTACTTCTGGAACTGGTAAATAAAAAACTAAATAATATAAATATAAAAAAAATTAATGAACTTATTTTTTATTGAAATTTATAAAATAACTTTTATATTTTGTTTTTATTTAAAATATATATAAAAATCTGGTATGATTTTACATTAATAAATTTGTTTTAGTAAAATTGTATTATTATCTATTTTAAAAATAAAGTTAAAAAGGATAAAAATAATTTAATCATCAAAAAATATATAATTATATTATAAATAATATTAGGAAAATCTACAGCTGGTTCTATTTTGGCAGCTAGATTTGGGATTTCGACGGTTTTATCTACGGACACTATAAGATAAATTTTGAGAAATTTTATGGATGAAAAAGATTACCCACCTTTATTTATTTCTACTTATTAAGCGGGAACAGCTATAAAAAAGGAATATTTTTAGGAGAATTCTAAATTTTATTAGAATTATAAACACATTATGGATTAATTTGACATAAATTAAGATAAAGTATCATTAAAAAAGAACTTATATATTTATTCACTAAATTTAAATAATAGATATTTTGTAATTATTATGAATATATTATTAGATTGAGGGTATGTTAGATAAAGAAAAAGCTTTAAAGGGGTATAAAATGTAATGTGAAGTCGTGTAAGAAAGACTTTTCAATGTCATAAAGGATTTCAGTAAAAGAAGAGAACCTATTGTAAATTTTTATTAATATTTTTTGCTATATTAAAAATAAAAAACATAAAAATGTTAAATTGTTTATATAAAATACTTGAACTTTTATAAAAAATTTACAAAATTTTATAGGTTATTGAAGGAGTTCATCTTACACCTTAGTTTATGATTAAAATTATGAAAAATTTTGAAAATGTAAAGTATATTTTAATATATTAATTTGATATTAAATTTGTATTTTATGACTTCTAGGTTATTCCATTTACTATCTGTATTCGAGATGAAAAAAAACATTAGGAAAGATTTGCAGTCCGATCCAAGTATATGACCTTAGATAAAAATCATAATAAATATATAAAAAATTTTCATAACATAAGGTATATTTTAATATAAAAAAGAATAAAATTAAATTTCTAACAATTTAATAATATTGATAAAATTTATTAATTGTAGATTAATTTAAAAATGGTTTTTGGAAAAAGCAAGTTAATATTTGATACCTTAAATTAATAATGTTAATATCGATAAATCTTTGGGAATAATACATAAAACTATATTAAAATATCATCGATAATTAAGTAAAAAAAATATAAAATTCAAGGAATTAAAAAATGCCTTTCCTTTGTATGAACAATATAACAAAACGACAAAAAAATATCTAACATCTCAATAAATAAAAGAATTATTATAAAAAAAATCAATTGACCCATAAATTAACATAAAAAGATATTTAGATGATTTTACTGATTATAGGGAATATATTTAGTAAAAAATTAATTTGTTTTAGTTATTTTAAATAAATATTTATAAAGAAATTTAATATATTAAATATTAAAATGCAAAAATTTATTATATAAAAAGAAATTTAGATGAATAAGAAAAGGATAATTAAATTAATCAAAATGAAAGTTGCTAATAAAGTGATAATAATACATAAAATGAAGTTTAAAATTAAGAAAACAATGATAATAATAATAAATAAGATTCTAGAAAATTGGTTGAAGATTAACAAACAGAAAATTAAAAAAATGAAAGGTAAAACAAGCACAAAAGTAATTTAACTCGAAATTTAGTAAAATAGCAATAAAATTAATAGATAAATTAAAATTAAGCAAATTAGACTAAAAAAAATGGGAAATATAAGAAATTTTCAGAAGATTCACCTTAGAAATTGAAAAATTACATAAACGAAGAAAAATAAATAAATGGTAAAATTTCTGATGAAAATTGGAGTAAAAATAGTGATTTAATTATGGAATAAGATTATAAATAGGGATTAAGTTTGACGGATTAAGAAATTTAGTCAATCGAAGAAAATTAATAGTCAGAAGAAGAGGAAGAAGAAAATGAATAAGAAGAAGATGAAGAATAATAATAATAATTATAACAAGAAAAGGTAAAAAGTGTAGATTAATTTGAAAAAAAAAAAGAAAAAAAAATATCTAACACTTACTTAATGGTAACAAAAATAACTTTATTAATTTTAATAAATCAAAAAATTATATTACTTAGAATAAAAATTTATTTATTCATTAATATTCTTTTTTTATTTATAGGGAAAAAATAATTATTAAAATAATGAAAAAAAGAATTAGGATATTTTTGTATAGGGTAAAAATAATTTGACTAAAAGTGTTGAAATATATAAATAACCAAAATAATATATGTTAAAAAGCCAAGATAATTATTAATTCGAAAAAAATGGGTAAAATATGAATTAAAAGGTTCCCTATAGTAGAACAAATGCCAGAAAAAATATTTCGCATAGTTAAAAAAAATCCAAAGGTAGAAATTTAATAAAAACAAATAGTGAATACAAGTTAAAATTTTCTGATATTTTGACGTAAAAAACTATTAAACCTTAATAAGCCTTATAGATTTTAAATAAAGAAGGAATTTTCAAAGCTAAAATAGGTATAAAATTAAAAAAAATAAATATTTTAAACTCTTTATTTATTTAAATATGTTATTAATAAATTTAAATATTTTTTAATTTTATTTTTATATTTTATTTTTTATAAAAGATTCCAAAACTACTCTTAAGCAATTAAAAAAGTTGATTTAAGCTAATAAATTATTAGTAAAAATTATACATTTAAGTGACGGAATTATTGTAAAAAAAATGGACTAGTAATAAGTTGGATAGGAATTGGAAAATTTAAATAATGATGAAAAAAAAAATTAAGGTATATTGAAATTAAGTAAAAATAATAGTGAAAATTAAGATATAATTTCCGACCATTTAAGCTTTGATAGCAATTAAAATACTTCTATATGTATTGGCCTAGATTATACCAACTTTGAACTTCAGTAAAAAAATAAAATAATTTTTGAATAAAATATTTTTTATTTTATATTTATATATTTTTAATATGTTAATTATATTTTTATTATATTATTTAAATAATGTAAATTTTTTTTTTAATTAATATATTAGGGATATAAACTACGAACAGTTAAAAAATGATAAAAGTGTGGATGATTAAGGAGACAGAATAGATGAAGATTTTGAATTTGATTATGATTATGATTATTAAATAACTGATAATTAAATTTTGGAGGAAAAAGGAGACTCTTCTGAATTTGAAGAAGATTAATCAGAAGACTCTTCTGACGATGAAAATGTTTCAAAAGAAAATATAATGGAAAAAGGTTTAGATGAAAATGACGAAGAAGATGAGGAAAATATAGAAGATTCAGAATAAAATTCTAATTCCAATATAATAAATTAGTAAATGAATTAATTGAAAGGTGCTTGTCTTTCGTCTCCTTTAAATAATTAAAAATGCTAAGAATGCTCAGTAAATGAAGTTTAGAACAAATAGGAAACAGAAAAAATGTAAATAAAAAGTGACAGCAATTTAGTTAAAAGTTCCTTAGCTGAAAATTGAGTCCATTATTAATTTTTAAGTTCAAAAAAATAATTAATATATTAATATTTTTATTTAAAATTTAATTTGAAATATAATGCTATTTTTAGAATTTAATTATTTAATATAACTTATAGTTCCAAAAATGTTCTAAAATTAGCACATAATAAATATCCTGTTAACCTTTTATAATTTAATTTATAGTCCACTAAAGCGATATTATTATTTATTTATATATATATAATTAAATATTATTATAAAATTGATTATTTAAAATAATAAATAACAAAGAATATAAAAAAAATAAAAAAATAAAAATAATTAAATAACAATTTAGTAAATAAATACATGTTAGGGAAACCAAGTCCTCAAGCAGAAGCTAAATTCGTAAGTTATTGCAGTAAATTAATTTGTGATAAAGGAGGAACAAGAATGATGATGACAATGGCTGATATGGCTAAAGAAATGTAAAAAGAAGACGCATTACATGAAGTTAATTTATTTAGAAAAGCCTTTGGAAATATTACTGAGTGCATGAAATACCCTAAAAATAAATGTTATATAATAGATAGTATGGTAATTAAATATAAAGATCACGATGAAATTTAAAAAATGCTATAGAATGGACAGTTTAGTAAAACAGATTACGAATATTATTTACCCGTTTATAAAAAAAATGAGGAAAAAAAAATAGAAGTTTTGAAAATTAATTAATAAAATAAATGTGTTAAATGCAAAAATAATTATAGTGTTAGAGCTAATGGCAAAAATTGCTGTCCATTTGATGAATAATCTCATGAGCCTACTTATGCTTTTTGATTTATAAATATATTTATAAATTATAAATAATTATTTATAAATTATCTATTTTATAATGTTTAACTCATAATTTTATGATAAAAAATAACTATAATTATATGGTTTATAACAGTTATGAATCAGAAACCATATATATTATGAATTATTATATAACCTTTAACCAATTTTAATTTCAAAATTGATAATTTAAATGCGTAATTTTTTTATAATTAATAAACTTTTACTTTAATATAAAATATAAAAATCTATATAATATTTTTTTTACTAATTTTATCTTATTAATTTACAAATTAGAAATGTTTTTTATAAATTTATATGTT